>VXBJ01000704.1:2337248-2398537 GCA_013400055.1 Nycticryphes semicollaris | reverse complement strand
GAGGAGAGGAGAGGAGAGGAGAGGAGAGGAGAGGAGAGGAGAGGAGAGGCAGGGAGTCTGAAACTCACCTTGAATTGTTCTAACCCCCAGTATCAAGCATGGAGCCAGAAGAAGAATGATGAGCTCTCTCATCTTTACACCTTTGCACACGAGCATGATGTTATGTCAGGCAACAGCTCCCTGCAGCACTGGCTGTTCATCCTCAAGTGTATGCTCAATAGCCACTGCTCTTCCTTCTTTGTCATCAGTTGTAGCTGAAAGCAAAACTCATGTGGTTACCTGGAAAGCCTTAGGCCTTCTTTTGGTCCCAAACTACCTCTTCCATCAACACTGATCTGATCTCTCAGAGTAGCTCCATGTGAATATATTTTACTAATTTAAGGGGACATTTTTCTGCCTCTTTGCCTGAGGACAGAGAGGAAGGTTGCTGTTTGGAACTAAAGCTAGGATTTTCCACCTCCTTCATTCACATTGAGAGTAAGAAATAACCCCTAAGTTATGAGAAGGAATTAATTATCAGTGTTAATTCACCCAACTGATCCATAAAAAGTACACCCTGCTGTTTCATTAAAGCATGAACCTCTCCAAAAAGAAACACTTTCCTACCTCTCTTATGGCCCCTACTCTTCACAAAAATGTACTTACAGTGAAATGAGAGATCCAATCCTCCTATTTCTTCACTTTAAGACCTGATTCACAGGGCTTTTAAGTCGTTGTTTGTTTGAGGCAAGAAAGCTCCTTGCCAATGTCCTTCCCCACAGTAGCAGGGCATTTGCCTTACCTGAATGCTGAGTGGTCTTCAAGGCAGGTGCTTCACAGTGGGTGGTTATTTGATTTTCTCATTTATCACTCACATGGAGTTGGTGCAAATGCAACCGCCAGTGGGATGCCTGCAGCCTAACCCCTTCAAATGAGCCTCTGCTCTATTTCTCTTTTGGTCGTGCTGTTGTTGTGTTCAGCACCAGAGGCATGTTTGATTTGTTCGCTCCGACCTTCCTGTTTATAACATAGTTTACAGCAAGAAGGTTCCTGGTCAGATGTCACAAAATTAATAGGAAGAGGGAAGGAAGTAGTTTTCACGGTTCTATTTCACTTAAATAGTTTCCAAAAAAGGCAACTAACTTTTCCACCAATAAGAAGTAATGATCTCTTATCAGAGGCTAAATGCTGCTTGTTCTTTTTTTTCTGTTGATCTGCAATCAAAGCCTGCCCTTTAAACCATCATTCTCCTTGTGTACATTGTTTTCTGAAATGAAAATTCACTGCCATAAAGTTAAACAGTTATTAAATAAAGCATTAGTTTACATTGTGAATGCTGTCTAAAAGGCATGTTGCTGTTGCTAAGCCTGAGATGTACAAAACTGTCTCCATCGAAATAATAGCACTAGAAGTGTGGATTCTGCTTAAACCAAACCCACACTGTTAAGGGATTAAAATTTGAGCTACACTCTGATTACGTATTTTAATTTAAGTGATAATATCACTCTGCATCAGTAGAAGTGAGGAAAATACACTCGAATTAAGACAGTGTAATTTAACATATATTTTTTTAATCTTAAGAAACAAACAAAGGGGAGTGCTGGCTTCTAAAGAAGTGAGAGGCGGTGAAGTTTCTTGCTGCTTTCCCTAACCTAAGCTGCGGTGTCTGTGAAGAGACTGCTATTGTTTGGGATAGTACCTTTATCAAAGTACCAGAGTTCAGGCAGCTTTGGACTGCATCCTCTGCAGCATACGTTGTATGAATCAGTGGCAGCTGGAAGTGCATTAGCAAAATTTTTAAACAGCTTAAAGAAAAGCAGAGAAAAAGAGGGGAAAGACACTTGGCCATAATTTTCAGATACGCTGTAAAAGTGAGCATTGCACACAGTGTGTTGGTATTAGCTTGAGTGTCTTCACTGTCCCCAAAGGGCACAGATGCATTCTCCATCTCTTCATGCTTCTTNAAAAAAAAAAAAAAGAGGTGTAAGTTTATCCCTTCAGTTTCTTAACAGGCAGAAGAATTATCCCAGTTTCATGCAAAGATCTCAGTGGAGAAAAATGAGGGCTGGTAGCGAATACCCATGCACCATGTCTCTTGAAACTTCAGTCATCCATCAGTAATTGCTTTTTGTTCTTTTCATGCCTGTTAAGCAAGTGTGTGATTCCAAGCAATACTCTGTTACTCCTCTCACTTCATTTACTCCAATTAGGTTTTGGCATCCCCAGACACAAAGGATCTACCTATCAGAGGAGTCTTTCTGCAACAGGGTGATGCTTGGTGAATATGAGATTAAAGTTCCCTTGAATGGGACTGAGGCTGCCACAGTAACTTGAGCTCGCATGGCGTGTGACCGGATCACTGATAGCAAATTCACTGAATTCACCAGCAAATTCACTCTCATAGCAGAATCCGACACCATCAGGTACCATACTGGTTTGCACAGAAATCACCATGCCAAAACATAACTATGCTACAAAGGCCTGAAGAGCTTTGGCTTTAGAAAGCTGGGAGGCAACTTTGTCTTGATAATCAGGCTTCGAAGCAACACCTTTCTTTCTAAAGCCTCACAAAGGGAGTTAACTGGCATGTTAGTTACCTTTCTAAAGTGAAATTCAGTAACAACCTATAGCAGCAACTTAAGGTAGAGGGTCAAGAAAACTCTTCTGGTAAAAAGACCAGGTAAGAGGGATGAGTCTAAATCCCTGGATTTCTCCAGCTCTGTTTGCTGAGCAATAGTGAAAGCCACTTTTAAGAGAGTATCTACAAAGCAATTAAAAGGTTGCCATAAAGTCAGTGGTAATTTCTTCAGCTCTACTGGGATGGCCTCTTTGACCAGAAAGATTTTAATTAATCCTTTCAGAAGGATTGACATGACACCAAAATGCCATTTGTTAGTCAGTTAAAATCTTTTATCCCGAAGTGAGATATAACTTGACTGAATGGATGCACAAGTCAGGCCTTTCACCTTCACATGAGAATGACAGGACATATGGATGAAGCCAAATCATTCTTTAGACAATGTATGAGTCTTTTCATACCTGTATAGGTCATCTATAGCCTCTCCTCCACTCAGTGGAAGTTCTGTCTGGCATGTGATGTCACACATTGATATCACCAGTAGCCCAGTAGCCCTGGGCCAAGAGAACCTCATCTACTGGATCTGGTCTTTATCTCCAGAAGGAGGTCACCTCCCAGAAAGTGGTCCTGGGTGACATGAACACTAGCCAACACTATGCCATGAGTTACTCAATAGGAAGAATATACAGCAAAGGATGATAGGTAGCTTTAGTAGGATGGGCTCCCTTCAGGAGCAGAAACAGGAAACTATCGCCTTTGTTTCTAATAAAATTAAGACCATGACCAAGTAAAGAAAAACATAGACAAACATTTTACTAGAAAAGACACATACAGTTGAAAAGATGGCACGTACCATAAGGAATCTAGACATTCTTTTAGTAAGTGCCAAAAAAGACCCCAATGGTTATGGCCCATATGAACACCACCAACAAAGAAGCAGCAGACAACACGTCCTGAAAGCAAAATTTAAACCAGGAGACTAAAAATACAGTCCTACGTAGTCACATTCTTCAATGGTCCTGGGTTTATACACTGTGTCAGATAACAGAGGTTCAGTGCGTGATTGATTAAACTGTGTAGGGAACAGGGGATTATATTTATTAGTGTCTGATATATTTTCGAAGCAGATCAAGTTTATATAAGATGGGTTCCACCTAATCAAAACAGAATCAGTGCTGCTGACATTTAAGATTAAAAACACTAGGAGGCAATTTTAAAATGAAAAACAAGGAAATCATGCCAGGTGGGAAAAGTAAATTGTTCAGATTGATGTATCTGTGTGGTCTAAAATCACAGAAAGCTTATCACTTAGAAAAATGGATAGAATAGAAGCTAAGAAAAAAAACAAAGAAAACCAATAACCCAGGTAAGTAGAGGATATAAAACTATGCAACCATGTCAAGACAAATGCCTAAATATGTCTCCACAAATATTTCATTTTTAAATTATGGTTTTAATAGCAGAACCATTGACAAATACCTTTTTAAAAACCACAACAAATGTAATAGGCATTATGGAAGCTTGATGAAAGGAAAATATTCAGTGGAACACTAATATATAAAAATATGTTTTGTAGGAGAAGAATACCTTGCACTTACAGGTTAATCCTAAAGAAAGTGTAGAGTCAAACAGAGTATGTGTCAATGGCTGTGTTATGTTACAGGATTTCAATAGCAGCAGAATTTCATTCTGCACTGAAAGGAAGGGGATGGTCTTAGTGCTATGCTACCAATTCTGACCAACAGGAGGTGAGTGAAATGCTAGAGACAACCAAAGTCTCTGAAAGGCAGACAAACAGTAACAACAGGACAGTCCAATCATACTAGACTAGGTAAACATCACAGTGAACCGGATGAACATATGCCTGCACTGGTGGGCTAAACCAGGACAAGATAAAGGTTTGAGCTCTGGAATGAAATCATAGACTCTGTTCAACTGTTAGTGAATGTTTTTACATGGCTTTTGTCTATGTCAAAGAGCAAGCCAGGGACAGCTTCCAGTTGTAGTGTAGAAGAGGCCACCTTCTACTGTTGAGGAAAGAGAATGGATACATGAATTTTCCATAACTGCTCCATGTCTCTTACAGCCAGAAATGGACCTTGGTCTGTTTTATTTGCTAGTATAGATCTAGTCACAGACTGTGTTTTTTTAGCCACTATAAATGCTTGCTTCTTGGAGCTATTTGTGAAAGCACTCACAAGAAAAGAAACAAACTGATTTTATCCTGAATAATATGCAAGACCTAGTACAATTTGAAACAGCAAGACACAAGTTTACTATAACAATGTTTTAAGGGCGTACATAAAATAAACAAGACGGGCAAAAATCAGCCAAAGAAGCTCTTAAAACGTTCAAACATTTGCAGTGCCAAAGAGGCTATTTAAAGAACCGTTTGAAAATTTGAAAGTGTTCTTAGGCATTTTCTAAATCTACCTGTGTTAGAAAGGCTGGGTTATTGTAGCATTAATGTCCTGAAAAAGTAAATGAGGCAAGACATATAGTGAAAAATGATAACTTATAATGATCATTTCCAGTTAAGTCGTTCGCCTTAATAAAACAGAACTACTTTCTTTATAAGCCTTGCATAACCTACATTATTACTCAATTGCTTTCCTGTAATAAAATCTGTAAAGGAACTTAAAAATTCAATTGCTGAACAATGAATCATGGTAAATAATCAAAGGTTTTAACAAGCCTCAGTATCAGAGAAAAATAAGTAGCAAATGCAAGTTTTTGAGGAGTATTTGAAGAAGAATCCAGGAAACTACTGACCAATCAGACTCGCTTTTGTACAGGATAGGTGATACAAGCTATAATGAAGAGTAGAAACAGTAGAGAGAAATGTTCTGGGAAAGAATTAATGTAGCTTTTGCAGAGAGTAGTCATGCCTCATAAAACTAGTAGAGTTCCAGGAAACTAAGAAATAAAAGTACGGTTCCCATGTAGATTAAAGTTAGTTGAAGACAGAAAACAAAGGAGAGAAATTAATGGTTAGTTTTCATATTGGAGGAGAGCTTTAATTGAGTTCTCTCAGGAATTTATAATCTTCAAAATAATTATAAAAGGTCTGGGAGACTGAGTGATGAGAGATCTTTCAACCAAGAGATCTGGTGACTGAGAAAGACAAAATTTTATCCAGGGTACTCCAATCTAATGATGATGTAAAGAACACTCAGCTATTAGGTATAAATGGGATATAAAATTAGAATCATAAAGCCATATATTCATAGAATGATTTGGGTTGGAAGAGTCCAAATCCCCCAGTATATGCAGGGGCACCTTTCAATAGATCAGTGTGCTCAAAGCCCTCTCCAGCTTCACTTGGAACACTTCCAGTGCTGAAGCATCCACAATTTCTCTAGGCAACCAGTTTCCATGTCTCACCAGCCTCACAATAATTTTTTTTTTCATTTTCTCCAATGCAATTCTATCCTCTTTCAGTTTAAAACCATTTCCCCTTGTACTGGTACCAACAGGCTTTGTTAAAAAGCCTTTCTCTGTCTTTTTTATAAGCCCCCTTTGTATATTGAAAGGGGGTGTATGTATTGCTATAAGGTCTCCCTGGAGCCTTCTCTTCTCCAGACTGAACAACCCCAACTCTCACAGCCTGTCTTCATAGGAGAAGTGCTCCAGCCCCCTGATCATCGTGACCCTCCTCTGGACCTGCTCCAATAGGACTATGTCTATCTTGTACTGGGAACCCCAGAGCCGGATGCAGTACTGCAGTAGAGTCACACTAGTATGGAGTAGAAGGTTAGAAGCACCTCAGGACCTGCTGGCCACCCTTCTTTCGAGGCAACCCGGGATATGGTTGGCCTTTTGGGCTACAAGCTCACATTGCTGGCTCATATCTAATTTTTCATCCACTGTTATCCCCAGGTCCTTCTCTGCAGGGCTGCTCTCAGTCAACTAATCCATTCAGTGTTTATAAATACATAGAAATCAACGTGACAAAAAATAATTCTAACTATACAACATGACCAAAGAACCTGTGAGAATAGACAAGTAGTAATAATGAAAGGAGAATTCAATTATCATAGACCAGTTTCTTGAATTTCAATTCAACAATTTTCTTGAATACCACGTTCCTGTCATCTCATCTCTGAAGGAATACTGTAGAATACTCTGTAGAAAAAGAAAATACAGAAGCGTTATCAGAAATATGGGATCTATAGGAAGAGAGACTAATTACTGTGGAAGTCTTCAGCTTGAAAAAATAAACCACCTAGAGATGATTTGGCAGATGTTTGTAGCATCTCAAATGGGAGATGGTTAATAAGGAATGATGGTTTATCAATTTTCCTAGAACAAGAACAAAGGAAAAACCTAACATGCAACTGGCACAAAATCAGTCCGGGAAAATGTGGACATTTTTTGTTTGAATGTTATTATTTGTTAACAAATTGAGTAATGCTTTATGATCAGACATTATGAAGCCAAAATTAAAGGGTTTTAGAAAGGGATTAGTTGAACCACTAAAGGCCAAAGCTCTTAAGTACATATTATCTGCAACAGCTTAGATGTAACCTCCAACTCCAGAAGGGTCTGGGCCAGATGGCAGGTAAATATATCAGTTAAGGATTTAATTGTTTACTGTATACTTTTCCATGTATACTACATCCTGGCTTTAAGCATCCACTGCAAATATTGGCAGAGGCAGAATAATGGAGAAGGTGGAATGACTGTTTAGACCCAATGTGTTAGTCTTGTGTTCCTATATAACAGTGTCTGCTGCAAGTAGAAGGGAAGAAAAGGGTTTCTTTAGATGCTGTAAACAACATCACAAATCCATCATGAATCTGCAGTGAATGAAATAAACTCAAAAACTTCCATAAACATCATATTTACCTCTGACCGCAGCAGAAGGACAAACAGGTTAGAAGTACACCACAAGGCTACAGCACATGCAGAAGCATTAATCTCAAAAGTTTGGAATGTATGTGCACACTGTGAACAAGGAGCTGGAAAAATTTAAAAAAAAAAAAAAAGAATATCTGAAAAACTGATTGTTTCAGATAGCTTTACATCTACTTTTCTAGACAGACAAATTAACAACAGTAAGGACTATATGCTTCTCTACCAACAAACTTGAGAGGACATAATGAATCTACAAAGCTTTTGACCTAAAACTGGCTCATGATGAGCAAGTTTGCAGTGGAGACTGGGTCCACCCACCTAATGCCATGATGAAACTTCCACCATGTAATTATGAGGAGTTGTTAGGGTCACGGTTGGAACATACAGAATCCTGGCAGTCACTTGGAAGAACTTAAAATGGGCCCAAATAAGCATGAAGTCATTGTGCTAGTTGTTCCCCACATAAAGAACATGACATTTAAGGTTTTGTTTCATGGCAATTTCAGCTCGGTAGTGAGAGCAGAGGAAACACGTGGGAAGGGAGGAGAAGAGGCAGAGGTCATTCATTGGACTTGTATGGGAATAAGATTGTGTGTACAAATGTGTTTGAATGAACAGGAAACTGCACAGGGACTGGCAGGAGGGGTTGGGATTGTTTTCCATTACCCTGCAGAGATACAGGGTTCTCAGAAATTTTCCAGATATTGTTCCTTGAAGCCTTAGAGGGCTTTCCACTACAGGCTTCCTTTTCTAGCAAACCATTCAGCCTCATTTTCTTTCCTTATGTAAAAGACAACCCCCAGGCTAGCAGAAACAGAACAACAGACTAGTTCATCATGGTTCTTAATTAGAAGTATTGAGGGCACAATATAGCTGCTATTCAAATCTCATGCAAATTCAGGTAATATATTTCTGGTTGAGGAAGATTATGATAGGGGAATAATAAACCAATTGCTTCAGAGCAACGAAGAGAAAAATGCCTGTTAAAACACAAGCAGAATCTTTGATGTTTGAGCACACAGTAAGAAAAGGGTTGCAAAGATTTCATAACTCTATGTTCAGGGTAAATACAGAGGTGTAAAATGTGATTTACAGTATTAATTGACATGCCTACCTCTACTTTATATAGTAAACATTGATGAATCATCACTGAGATATACAGGCTGAGGGGCTGGATCTACTTAGTAGGAAGCCCTACAAAGAGAACCATATCATAACTGGCTCCTTAATCATCAGATTGGTGATACCTCTCGGGTGTATCAGTACCTGGCACTGGGGAAGGTAGCAGCAACCTGCTTTTGCACAGTAACTTTGTGGCTCAAGCTAGTGGTCAGGAAGTTAAAGACCTGGGACTCACAACAGTTCCTAAGTCTTGAATCACCAGGCTACAGAATCGTAAAATGCTTTTTACCGCCCCCACTGCAGCTGAATTTCATGCAGAAGAGAATGGAAGATTCATGGGATCAGCAACAGATGACATTTATGGAAGCTTTGATTCTGTAACTCAATAAGAAGTGGATTCCTCTGGCACACCAGAGTTTAGGTTGTGACCCCTGCTTTCAATGTTCATTACATATATTATTTAATGATGCTTAGGTGGACATTGAACAGTAAGTCCCTAGAGCAGAAACTCATTCTGCCCTAAAACAATGGTTATAGTTGGAAAAAAACCCACTGTTCAGCTCCCCCTGCCCGACAATGGCATGTTACTCTGCAAGTTCCAAGCTCCTGAGGTGATCTTCAGGCCATGTCTGCTCTGTGGGATTGTATCAAATGTTTTTGTATTGATAAATTCTGTCTCCAAAAACAGCCTCTGAAAATGCCTGGTAAAGTGCAGAAGGACAGGAGGAACAGATAGCTCTTAGAGTATTGATCACAATGCAAATGGGCTTCATCCAAAAATCACTGAGCTGAACAGAAGTTGTCCCACTCACTATTCTTCTTAGTTATTAAAACCACTTCAATCCAAGGTCCAGTGAGGTGATGCATATCTAAGATGTGAATCGAGATACCAAATTTACATGCAAATTTGAGCATCTCCTTTTAGTATATGCCTAGATAGAGCACAATCATACAGCCTAGAAAAAATAGTTTGTGCTACTTTAAAAGGCCAAAGAAGAAATTAACAAAAAGATCTGTTGATTAGGAAAGGACTAAATTAAAAATCCTTTCAAGTGTTTGTCAATATTCTCTGCCAGAGGCTGCCTTTTGCTACTTGCATTTTTGCTGTCAAGAATACCAAACTGAATTTGCACACCTTTCAGATTTAAAATGGCATTTATATGGATTTTTAAAAATGAAAAAACAATGCATTTCAATGCAATTTCTGAATCAGCACTGCCCCATTAACCCAGCAGGAGGAATTAGCTGGAACAAATGCAAAACTTTTTGTTATTTCAGTCAAATATAGCAAAGTCAGGAGAAAGCACCCTACCTCACAGGTGACATAGTTGAACCCACAGAATTTTCAAGCCCTGATCAGATAAGCTAATAGTAATGTTATTGTAACCACAATGCTCTTAATGTATGAAAAGAAAGATTTCTATTAATATTTTTATTAGTACAAATTTCATATTTGAAAAAAAAAACTTTTTTTTTTTGACTGCAAGCATACCTTCAGGTCCAAAACCAAAGCCTTTTACTAATCACAGAGTGACAGCTCTGAACAAATGCTCTTACCTTGCACCACTTTCTTTATGTCAGAACTGGGGAAAAAATGTTTCCTCTTTCTCAACACAGTTTATTATTCAGAAAATAAAAATTAAAAAAAAGCACCACTAAGAGTAAATGACACAGCTAAAATTAATAATATCATGAATAAACAGCCAAAGAACTTAAAAAAAACCATATAGTACTTTGATACATAGAAATAGAAATACTGCAGCAGATACAGGCTCGTGAACCAACACTTTTCTTGACTGTCATTTTCTGTTACATGACCGATTCCCTTCCTCTCGCTGCACTTTACGAGTCCTTGGGTTTTATTTCAGTAACACATCTTCTTCTCCACAGTTCTCTGCAGTCTACTTCATGTATCCTAGAAATGTTTCCTTCTTACCCTTAGAACATGCTGTGATACACTCTACCTTAACATTAAGAAAGGTTTCCTGGACTTCAACATTTTTTCTCATTTTTTATTTACATTTCTAGTACTGCCTGTGTTTTTTTCACTTTACATGATACATAATTCATACCAGTAGTGGAAAGGTAGAGACACAAAAGCTCCTCAGTGACTCTTAGCTCTATTTTATACACACATAAAAGTTCAACAAAATTGCTCTTAAGAAAATAAGTTTTCTTTCAAAGGTTCCCAAGCCTGTCTTCTTCTGATAGCATTTCAAGCTGTTAAGTCTGCATATACTGCCACGAGTTCCACCTCAGGCAATCAGGTATTACTGTGAGATGACTGTGATGCGTTGCAGGATCATGAAGAGGCTAAACTGTTCATTGTGGGTAAGTCAAAAAGTTTGAAAAACACCAATAGGGCAATATTTGGATTGTCTTTCATGCTAAATCTGTGAAGGCCATTGAGAAGGATATTGAACTACTTCAAGTATTTCGACATGTCGGACTGGAAGATGGAAAAGGCAATGGGTGCTTATTATTCCTAGGTTTGAGGGTTCATTTTCATCAGACAGTTGTAACCTCTTTCATTTAGCTGTAGCTTTGGTATTCATTAATATTTGCCCATTTAACAGATTTCTGGGATCCTCAAAGGTTGCTGCCAGGAAAAGTAATCATCTGATTTCAGGTTTTTGAACAGCCGGATAGCCTGCATTTTTGATATATCCTTTTCCTTGCCAGTGACGGCTTCATCATCAGATACAGGCTTCCCAAGTGTTGTCTTGGCTTCAGAAGGTTTCTTGACTTGGTGATCTTCCTGGCTAACATCCATCTTCACGTTGGATTTTACACCGTGGAAGCAATAGTCACCGACTTGGCAAAGGAAAACTGGCTCAGTGCTGTCAGGGTTTAACACCACCAAGTTACCCTCTGACAAAGGCTGCGTCCTAAGAACATCATTTCCCTTCTGTAAAACAGGCACAGGAATCTTTGTGGGTTCTGAATATCCATGGGCATCTAAAGGGGCAGTAAGATAGTCTCCAAATGTATCCAGGTGCAATTCAGGTGACGAGGTTGGTGCTTGACCTGCAACTGGGACTGTGACACCAGTTTTCCCAGGAGTAAACTCTTGGCAAGTGTGGTCACTGGACAGCTGGGGCTCCTGTGAGTCACGGGGTGACTGCCCAGCAGTGATAAGTGGCGGATGGGTGGTGTTGATGGCCAATGGCAGTCGCAGGCTCTCTGTGGTGATATACTCCAAGGGGCACTGCTGAGGAGATGTGGTAGAGCTAAGAGCCTTTGGAGATTTCTGCTCTTCTCTTCTCATGTTCATGACTTTCCCATAGGTTGGTGGGGCCAGTGAGACTTCTTTCTTGTCCTCAATGTGCCATGTCACTTCCTTCTGATCTGGGAGCAGGAAAGGCTGTGAAGGACCTGCTGCTGACTGCTCTTGCCTCTGTGGAGTTTGGAGAGAGTCATCCTTTGGGAGGGTCACATACTGAAGGGAAACTGATTTTTCATGGACTCCCACTGGGTCCACTTCCAGGGTGTAAGGCATGTCAGGCTGGGAGGACATCACTGGGCTGTACAAGTATGGGCCATTGAAAGCAAAGCAAGGGACTGCTGTCTGGGAAGCACTACTTGCATCAGCACTGTTTCTCCTCGAAACAGGAAAGGAATGACAAGCAATCCCACTTGAGCAGACAACTGGAGCATGCTCTGGCTCATTTAAAGCATGGTATGGGTTCTGTAGGTCCATTGCAACAGAGGAAACATCCATCTTTTTATCCTGTCCTTCAGGGGACTCTGCCAAAGTCTTCGTCTGCCTGAATGCATAAAAGTTAAAAGTTCCTCATGAGAGATCTTGTGGTAAACATTAAATATAAAACAAGCTTAGTTGAAAACACACATAGCTACACATGGTATTAGAAAAAATATTTATTGGAGAAGCAGGCTAACCCAGATAGTAAAAATATTTATCCCTTCCTCCAAAGCAACTTGTCTAGTGACAGAACATGTGATTATATCCTGCCACAACTTGAAGCTCTCTGAAACTATCATCCACAGTGTCACTTTAATGTGCTCTTCACTCACCTGCCCACAACTTGAAGGAAGCTAGCCTGCTCCATCTTCTCTGAAATGTTGTATTTGCTGAAGTCCAGCAGGCTGCTTGTTGGCCAGCTTCCTAAATGTGCTTTCTGAAAATGAAAAAGCAGACATGACAGAAAATCAGGCATCTCATTGGCAGTAGAATCAAGAGCAATACATTTCTCATGGCCAAAGAAAACAAACAGGAGAACTTACAGCATCTGGCAATAGGGATACAACTTCACTGATATGACTAGAACGTGTAATCGGTTCTCCAGAAGATGGTTACTTCAAATCAATATTGCTTTACCACTGACCTAACTACAAGTATACTCAGTGAGCCAACTTGGAAAGATGCCCTCATGGACTTCTTATTTGTGAATACAGAAGGACTCATGGGAGATGTGATGGTAGGTGGCTGTCTTGGTCACAGTCAGCAAAAAATGATTGAGTTTAAAATTTTAAGAATAATGAGAAAAAAGGACACCAGCATTGCTAGCCTGGACTTCAAGAGAACAAACATTAAGCTATTCAGGGAGCTACTTGGCAGTGTCCCCTGAAAATCTGCTTTTGAGGGCTTGGGAGTCCACAAGTGCTGGTCAATTTTTAAGAACCACCTTTTAAAAGCACAGGAGCAGGCAATTCCAGTGTGTTGTAAGACAAGAAAGTGGTGCAGATGATCAGCTTGGCTGAACAAGGAACTCCTTCTGGAGTTCAGGAGGAAAAAGAAGCAGCATGATCTCTGGAAGCAGAGTAAGGCTTCACAGCTGTGGGGGGATGACATGAAATATCTTCCCCCTATAGGTAGGGGGAAGACATGAAAGACCAAAGCTCAATTAGAGTTGACACTGGATAGTGTTGTATTAGTCAAAAAGAAAGGATTTTTTTAAAGCATATTAATAGTGAGAGGAGGTCTAAAAGAAACATCAGACCAATATTGCTGATGATGGTCACCTGGTTAATAGGGATGAAGAAAAAGCAGAGGCATTCAATGCATTTTTTGTCTTGGTCTTTAATAATACTGATAGACCTTGGGCTGGCCAGTCCTCTGAGTCAGAGGACCATGAGTGCAGGAACAGTGACTTTACCTTTGTGGGCACTGAAACTGTAAGGGATCAGCTATAATAGCTGAATGTTCATAATTCCATGGGGCCTGATGGGATTCATCCTGGAGTACTGAAGGAGCTAGTGGATGTTGTGGCAGGACCCCTCTTGATCATCTACCAAAGGTCTTGGGAGTCTGGGGAGGTCCCTGCTGCCTGGAAGCTACCAAATGTTATTCCGATTTACAAAAAAAAGCATGAGGGAAGACCCAGGAAACTGCACACCTACCAGTTTAACCTCAGTTCCTGGAAAAATAACGGGGAGTATCATACTGGGTGCTTCTGAAAGGTGTTTAAAGAGCAATGCAATCATCAGGCACAGTCAACATGGGTTCAAAAAGGGAAAGTCCTTTTAAACTGATTTCATCTTCTGTGATAAAGTCACTCACCTATTGAGTGAAAGGAAGGCAGTGGACATAGTTTTTTTTTTTTTATTTTAGTAAGGCTTTTGGTACTGATCCTCACAGCATCCTTCTGGACATGTCCAACTGTGAGATGAGCAGGTACATAGTGTGCTGTGTAAAGAACTGGCTGAATGACAAAGCTCAAAAAGTTGTAGTGAATGAGGCTACATCTGGCTGGTGACCAGTCACCAGTGGTGTTTCTTAGGGCTGAATTCTATGGCCAGTTCAATGTTTTTATCAATGATCTGGGTGCAAGAGTTGAAGACACCATTACCAAGTTTGCAGACTATGCCAAACTGGAAGGTACTCTTTATTCAATTGAGGGATAAAAGGCCTTGCAGAAGGATCTAAATAGATTGGAACACTGGGCAATCACCAGTGGAATGAAAGTTGACAACTCCAAATGCCAGATTCTACACCTGGGACAGAGTAACAATTGGCACAAGTATAATTTGGGGGAGGAGAGCCTGGAGAGCAGCCCTGTAGAAATATATCTGGGACTGCTGTTTGAGAGCAGGCTCAGTATGAGTCAGTAGTGTGCCCTGGCAGCTAAGAGGGCAAACTACATCCTGAGGTGCATCAAACAGAGCATAACCACCTGGTCAAAAGAGGTGATTATCCTGCTGTATTTAGCAATTGTGTGGCCTCACCTTGACTACTGTGTGCAGTTCTGGGAGTCACAATTTAAGAAGGATTTTAAGGTATTTGAATGCATCCAGAGGAGGGCAACAAAGCTGGTGAAAGGTCTGGAAGGATTGTCCTATAAGGAGCAACTAAAGACTTCGGGTTTATCTAGTTTGGAGAAAAAGAGGCTGAAGGATGACCTCATTGCTCTCTACAGCTTCCTCTGGAGGAGAAGTGGAGAGGGAGATGCTGCTCTCTTCTCCTGGGTATCCAGTGATAGGACACATGGGAATGGTTGAAAGCTGCACTAGGGGAGGATTGGACTGGACATTAGGAAGCACTTCTTTACTGAGAGAGTGTTCAAACACTGGAACAGGTTGTTAACTCCTTCACTTACACAGAAATATGGGTATTGTAAGTGCTCATTCACCCTACAAAAAGACCATATTGTAAATTATACCCATTGTATTACCATGTATCTATACTTACTGTAACCCATCCCTTAGGAACATAGAATAGAATCAGCTGTTATACAAAAATGTGTGTGTGTGTATTTGTGTCGAGCTGGGCAGAATATTGAATTATATATTCTTGCAAGACTGGATGACTTTTACCACAAAAATATAGAGATGCCTATACCAATGTTTCCAGATGTAGGGGTTTTCTTGGAAGGGAGGGAGATCCTACTTAGACAGCTTTCATCAAATGCTATCTAATTGTGTTCCTCGATTTCCAATAAAGAATGCTTGTCCTGGAAACAGACAGGCATGTGATAACATTTATTCCAGAAGATTAAGATCCTTAAATTAAAAAAAAATTTTAATAGGGCTACCATCCCACTCTAAAAAGCTCTGAATTAGTGTCAATTACGGTTTGGAGAGGATTGAAAGCATGAGGTTAAAATGTCTGCTAATGACACTAAAGTATTTCAGTCAGTTAAAATTTTAAAGTACTGAAAATTTTCTAGCTTGATTTTAAAATACAGTAATGCTGACAAGCACAACACAAAGTCTACTAGTATAAATGTAAGAACAAAATTATGTTGAATATGATCAGAACTTCTAATAATAAGGCATAGATTAATGAAGATATCTGTTCGTTATGGACTAGGAGACAAAAATTGCTCCTAAGTTTACTGGAATTCTTGAAAAAGAGAGAAATAATAAACTTTTCAAGGTGCAGCTCCTTCTTACCCCCTGGTAGCTCTGGATCAGGAGACTCTTGCCAGGGTTTGGAATCTTTTCTTCCCACACCTGCTTCTTCCTGCAACAACAACACAGAGTTTACAAATTTTGCTTCTCAACATGATTGCAACCAGAACAGACCACATACCACACACAGCATTACCAGGCAGAGCAAGGCACCACCAAGGTCCTGGCACGCCACCACACACACAAAGCTGCCCATTGCACACCAAGGCTCAACTCCACATAGACCTCTCTCTCATGGGGGACAAAGAGTGCCTCAGCCTTTATGCCACCCACATGGTCAGCACGCTGCAAAATCTCCTAGTCGCAACACAGACCTACCTGAGGAAATACCTATAGCTGCAATAAGCAACTATAAGGAAGATGATGATGAAGGCTGGGAGCATCACTGGGAGAACCACTGGTGACAGAACTGAAACAGATGAAAGAGAAACAGGTATCCACCTGCAGAGTGGCTGCTTCTAGTAACAGGTTTTTCACTCTGGCCACTCTTCATGCAAGCGGATGAGGAAATTTAAATGGCAGGAGACAGGAGCAGGCAGCCTTCAAACCACTGGGATACCCTGCAAAGTGGGAAAGACTATTTGTGGCCTAAACAGCGTAGTGATCAAAGGAGTACATTGTGGCTAGGTACCTTACTCCAACACAAACAACAGCCATGTCTCCAGGCATCTTTAGTCTGCTTTACTCTTTTGCACTCCTAAAGAGATGGGTCTCAAAGATTTTCTGAGAGCAAGCTGCCTCTGCTAATGCCTGTAACTGACCTTCACCAACATACCAATTTCTTCCTGAGTACACTCATCAAATTTTGCCTCCTGTCTTACCACTACAAGCATCCTTAAGACAAATCATGTAAGATGATATCAGTTTGGGCAGAAGAACATAGGATAGCAGATATTCTGCCTCTAAGCCCAGAAACAGCAAACACATGTCAAGGTTTTTATCTCCAGTGGAGTCTACTGTGTAGTTTACAGAACTCTAGAGCCACTCTGAAATATAAAAAACAGATGACTTATAATCTGTCTCCTTCCAGTCACCGGCTCTTCAGTCACTGATAACAGAATGGACTACTGGAATCAGGAGACAAGGATGATCTTTTGGACAGGATCTTCACTTGATTTTCCATATGGAAGCCTTTATGTCTGGTTGTGCTCACCTCGTGAAGGGAAATGAGAAACACGATTAAAAGGTCATTCCTGCTCACCTCCTTCATTAACATTGCTGCTGTGCTACAGGGATGCAGACATGACAGTTACCTTGTTAAGCCACCCCAGCTACCTCAAGGCTGGACCAAACTTCAACCCCAGCAGAGAGAATGTATTTTTCTATAGAGGCATTTCAGCCATCAACAGCCCACAAAACCTTACAGAGGTAGCCTGCATGGAAAGTACCGTTCTCAGTCTTCCAGGTGAATTCCTCACTCCAGTCACTCCAAGGCCCCTCATAATCCCGAGGTGTATTCACCCTTGCCCGCATTTTCCCCCTATATTCTGTAGATGATGCCAACATCTGGAGGGGGAAGATGAAGGGAGGTTCATCATTGATGATATTCAACGTCTCGGCAGTCTAAGGAGAGGAAAGAAGCAGAAACAATGAAGATGAGAGTAACTGTCTTTCCAATTTGTCCAGCAAAGAGAAATCCAGGACTCTTGATCTTTCTAAGACTTACCTTTTTGTCTTGGTTGCTTTTCCAGTACTCAACTTGGTATGACTGCTTTATAAAGTCATATTTAAAGGTGTGTTTTGTCCACCTCAGTTCATACTCTTGGTTCTCCGGCACTGCTACCGACACATTTGCAGGAGGCAGCACCTTAACTGGAACAGATGGAATGTCTTAGATGATTACTCATCAACATAGTGGTCCAGCACTCCCTTTCACCACTGTGAATACTTTCCAGAGACATTCTTTTATGCAACAGTGCACTGGTTTTTGCAGTCTTAACACTTCTTAATTCTTCGCATCTGCACTTTCTAGTTGAAGATAATAAACCAGACACTGAATATCAGAAAATCCATATCCATTCATATTGACAGCTCTCCCTGTGTACAGAAAGGCACTAAAACAGTATTTGAAACATCTTTCTGGTCCACCAAGTTTCCAGAGTTTTCCAGCTTTCTGGAGGCTACTACCTGGCATTTTCACCCACTACAGGAGCTGTGCTTCCTTTAGCCTGTTAAAAGTATCACTGATACCTTGAGATACATGCAGGCAGAGATGATCCATCTGCTGTACCTCACTCAGCAGAGGAGTCCTGTCTCATCCAGGGGATGCTCCCTGGATGCACTCAAGAGCTCCAGTGGCTTCTTGAGAAGTCGCACTCCCCACAAATACCTCTCGTCACAGTTCCCTGTCTCCTGGGACACTCATGAAGGTCAGTCACAGAGAAGTCAGCAAGGTGACAATCACTCACAAAGAAGCTCTGGGTCACAATGCAAATTTCTGCACAACAGTTGCCACTGCTGCCTCCTTCCTCAGAATAACAAGCGCCACTGAGGAACTCCACACCTACAAGCCACCTCTCCCAGACCTCTGATCTGACACAGCATCTAGTTCCTCTCTTCATCAGTCCTCATCTCTTCCTTCTCCCATCCGCTTTTCCTCATCACTGCTGTCCTCAGCCCCACTCACCCAGACAGACATCTCTCCTAGAAACAATCAAGAAGAGCAAAACACAACACAGCAACTTACTGTTCTTGTAGGCTTCAATCACCTTCTCCTCTGTCTTTGCCCGGACAGACACACGGTACTGGCTCTGACTGCTGGAGTTGTTAACAGGGACCTCACAGCTCTGGACCACATATGGAACATGGGGCAAAGCCTTCTCAAGCACAGGAGAGCACTCTTCTTCTCTGAGGGGAGACAAAGAGATTGAGCTGAGATCAGGTGGAATGGGAGAGAGCAGAAACTCCATGGGAGAGGCACAGGCACTCTGGCATGGGCAAAGCACATACACTGATGCTGGAGTGGCCCTGAAGAATAAGCCAAAAAGGACAGAGGTGGTGATTGCTTTCCTCACTTCCCAGCTGCACATGAGACGATCTGCACCATTGAAGAGGCAACGGAGGTTCCTGGGCTGAAGGCCACCTTCAGAGAAGAGGAGAGCAAGGTGAATGACTGGGAAGGTCTGGCTTTTCAGCCAGCACTTCCACCCCACTCTGTCCCATGCTACCTTCAGGGGTCTGCCATGACACTTCCATGCTCCACTCGCTGTACTGCCCAGAGAAGCCACTGGCCAGCCCCGGTCTGGCTCGCACACGGGCAACGTAGCTGCTCCCTGGGACAAGGTCCTTGCAGTGGAGATGGCAGCTGGTGGCATTGGAGGTCAAGAGGGAGGCAGCTTTCTGTTGTTGTGGGAAAGAGGTAGAGTGAGAAGGGAGGAAACTGGGAAGTAGAGGAATGGAGATAAGGGGTTGAGGGAAGGCAGGGAAGGAGTGAGAGAAGGTTATTGCCAGGTTGCATCTCCTAGCAGTCCCTCACATGTGATGGTCCCTGCACGTGCTGCCCTCCAGTCCTCCTTCCTCCCATACTAGCACAGTAAGGGTGAGGCACAGGCATCTTTGGGGACAATCTACCCCAGCAGGTGGGCCAGCTCCTGTTGGAGCCCTAGTTGTCTTTAGCACTAGCTACACAAGTTCACAATACTGCTTAGTGCAGAACTTTGTGGGAATCTGGCCAAGATACTTCTCTTAAAATTAAAGAGCAAGCTGACAGGTACTGAACAGAAATATATGCAGATCTAGGGAAACAACAGGGCAAATGACATGGACTCTTATAAAATTAATTTTTTTAAAAAAAGAAAAAAAAACTTCTGAATGGAGAAGCAGCTTAAAATTAATTTTGCCATTTTCCCACATGAACCTCTAGGCTCCTGTTGGAATGTGATTTAATTCCACGTGGGAGGCATTCAGGGCAAAATCAATTCCCAATCTAAACCAAGCATAGTACTTTTTTTTCTTTTTTCAGTGAAGAACAGATATTTGCATTCAATTCAGAATAAATAGTATATCACTGGACAAATCTCTTGCAAACAGAAAGAGAGAGCCCCTTCTGCCTGACTCAAAACAACATTTGTTGACTCTCCTCATAGTGCCTGAGAATGGAAAGGCCACTCACTTGCACAATCTTTTCCACAGGCTCTCAACATCCCAAATTAGAACAGCCCAGCTCCTCCGCTCTTACCTCCCAGGACTCCCACTCCCGCTTGTAAGTGACTTCATACTCCAGGGCACTGCCCAGCCCTTGGTTTCCATCAGCTACTTCCCAGGTCAGCAAGAAATCTCCTGATGTCATCAAGCTGACTGAGAGGTTTTGAGGAGGGAGGGTCTGAACTGGAAGGTGAAGGTACAACCCATGAGACGAGACGAGGCGAGGCGAGGCAAGATGAAATGAGATGACATGAGATGACATGAGATGAGGAGACAGGAACATGAAGAAGGGAAGAAAATACCTATGTAAGCTTCTCATTGTCAGAGTATCTTATCCCTGTCACAGAAGGTAGAGCTCCTGCTTGCGTCCCCTTTCCAGGATCAGCTGCTCCCAGAAACTTGCCCTCTCCCATCTGTGCCCCGTCCTCACCGTGTGGAACTCTTTGGCAGTTTTCACAATGGAAGTGGGATTTTCTTCCTCATGGAACAATAAATACATTCTCAAAGATCCCTAATATGCACTGGAAATGAGAATTTAGTATTTAACCCTTACCATTTTGGAAAAGATCAACACTTATTTCTGCTTGAAGTATCTTGTTAGGTTTGAAGCTGTATGTATCTTCTACTCCTATTCCAAAATTGTCTGTAGTACTGTGACAAACCCAGTACACATAGGAGTCTGAAGCCTCATGTAAGTCATTTTCTGTCTGGTGTTTGCAAAACATCGCCTTTTCCTCCCTGTGTAAAGAGAAAGGGATCTATGAAGTTCTGATTTGGAGACCTATAGTTACTGCAAAATTAAATGCCTGAAACCATTCCCATCCCTTCCTGTATAGTTCACTTGGCACTTATATCCTCTTCCCACTGTACCTATTAGTCCTGTTTTGTATCAGTTGATATGACAAATATTTTTAACAGCAGTCAAATGCCTTCCCATTTCAAAATTGTGCAGTAAAATGTTATATTTTGGTACCAGCCTCTTTTTTTGCTAGTTTTTATCTAATTCTACATAATCTCATATTTTTATGTGAGAAATAGTATGATGAAATATAATGCCATGGAAATTCACCTTTTACTCAGAGTAAAAGGCAGTAAAGTTTCTGATCATCATTAGCTTCTTGAAGACATTCATTTTGCAGTCCCAGGAAGACACTTTTAAAGTCATCCAACCAAAATGCACTTCTGTATCCTTAGTAGTTCTGTTCTGCCAAGACACCTTACATATTAATTAAAGATTTCATCCAGAATGTTAATCATCCTTTTATATAGCCTTTCTCCAGGCCAAGGAGCATCACGAAAATTAGAAACAATATTTTAAACTACACATGAGAGGATAAGATTTGTGTGCTTGCAGTAACCTGGGCTGCTGGAGAGCTGTACCCTCTGGAATTTTGTTTGTGCTTATGGCTTCATGCCTAGTGTACTATATTGTTCCAGTTCAGATGAGAAATATTATGTAGTGGATATCTAAGGCCAAATACTGTCTTCCAGGATAGGATGGAGTCTCCTAGCCAACTATATGTCAGCAAGCATTATTCAGCTCTATTGCTATTTTTAAAAGTTGGGTAATAGCAAGGAAACAAGGAATATTCCTGAAGTATGGATGAGACTGACCATACAGGTGTGTACCCTTAAACAAAAGAGACAGCCCAAGGGTTGTGAAGTCCTGAAGATATTTCTATCTACTCACCAGCATTACTTTACAATTTGTGTTTTAGCTAACTATTTTTCATCTATGAGCTGACCTTGTCTAATCATTAGTCATTCTGATTTCAGTTGTGTGACTGTCCACACTTAACACCTGCTTGTCTGATTATTTCACTCCAGTCATGTTTCCTGTGTGATTCACACACTCCATCATGTAACAACGTTCCTGAGAATTCTCCAAAGGCCCAAGTAATTTTATACCAACTTTTCCCAGAATTATTTGCTTCAAGATCCTGTTCCAAAAACTTTCCAGTAATTTCAGCTACGTTTAGGTCTATTAATATTTTTTTCTTTACAATAACATCAAGAGTTCTTTCTCTTTCATTCCCTTCCTGTGTAGCCAGACTCTTAATTCATTTTGTTCTCAGCTTTCTCTTTTTTTCCCCCCTCTCCCTTGACTATTCCTCCCTCTCTGTCCTTTCTTATACTCACAATCCATTCACTCTGGTGATCCAGTTCCCTTTTCACAAGGAAACAGATGTAACAGAGAGATATTGTCACAAACAGACTAGTATCTCTGGGAGGAAAAGTGATAGAACAGATGAACTCACCAGTCTTATCTCTCTCACTAACACACAGTCTCAACATGTTTCTGAGAAGTGATCAAAACCGTATTCTCAGTGATGCTCCTAAATAGGCAAAATAACAAGGGGATTGTCTCCTCCCTCTTAGGTTTATAAACAACACTCAGGCTTACACTTGCTCTGACACCATCTTCTCCACTCCATTAAGAGCAACCAATATGCCCAATATGCTCCCTTCATATCTATGATATTTACTTCATATCTGTGATCCCACAACAAAATGATGGGAAAATAATTGTAAAGGTAAAATTGTAAAATAACTCCACTAGCACATTTCAGGTACTTACGTTGCAGTATCATCCCTTTGGTAAAGAATCATACCAACAAGGGCATGAGCCTCTGAGTGCTCCATCCATGTGCAGGTCACCTGTGAGTAGTAGTCATTGTAGCAGCTCAAGCTCTTCATAGGGATACTCTCTGAAAAAGGAATTCAGGCCAAATATGATGCCGTTATTACAAATGTAAATAGGGAAGGGAAGGGAAGGGAAGGGAAGGGAAGGGAAGGGAAGGGAAGTAGCTCTTACTGCACCAGAAGAGGAAAGATATTAAACTAAGAAACACAAGTAATGGATATGGCAAGTGGTCTCTTTATCTCTCAGCAATTCCACAAGAAGAAAAGCAGGTCATCTGGATGTTGGTGTTGGTAGCCCCTCTACACACACCCATCTTGTGTCTGTCCACTTGTCTCTACTTCTGTATACTACCATCTGAATCGGGTAGCCTTCATTTTCCTATGTTTTCACTAAATATGAGGGTCTATTTTCACTCAGTAAAGAGTCAGCTTGTTCATCTCATCCATTTGTTCAGGATTTCACCTGTCCATACCACCAATGTAACACTGATTTATCTGCACATGCATCTGCTACTCACTGGTTTTGATCAAGATGTCTGTTCTACAGCATAGAAGATGATGGCAGAAGGAAGCAGAAAAGCAAGCAGAAAATGAGAAAGAGGATTAGCTGAAAGAAGGAGACATACGAAAACAAAGGCAATAACATAATGCTAGAAGAGAATATAAATTTAAAATTCACCTCTAATAGCTTGGACACTGAAGACCAAATCCAGATTCAGCAGAAGGATGAAAATCTCTTTCATGATCCTACTGTTCTTCGTGCAGATGTTTGATCCTACTTCAGAAAATAATTGCTTTCATTTCCCACTGGCTACTCTCTTCCTTGGCTTATTGTGGGGCTTCTTGTTTTCATTTCACATAAAGAGAAGTAAAACTGAATTAGGGAACTTCTTTAGGCTTCATGATGGAGTGACATTTAGAAAGAACTTCTACCAAGTATTTATTGGAGGATATATTTTATGTCTTTTTATTGCGTGAGCTTGCAATATGAGCAAAGAATGAAGAAATAAATGCACACTTTCAAGGAAATACTGGAATTCTTTCAGCTGCCTAACAGCAAGAAACAATCCTAATCTGTGAAGAGAACTCGGCTTTCAAATTTCTTCACCCTTCTGCTCTTCATGCTCACAGTCTTACTAATGATCTGCAATGGTGTTCCGTTTTTCATCTTTCCTTTAAAATATGATCCCCAACCACACAGTTCCTGGGAGCTATAGGGGTTGAATTTGCATATTCATTCACTTTCTAATTCCTCTTCAACATGCTACTTTTCCAGCTGCTTCCCAAACAAGTTGCAAATTGTAGAAATAATACCAAAAAAACCTAATTTTTATTGTAATTTTTTTTTGTGATTGTTGAGTTTGAGAGTGGATTGAGTGGTTCAAGAACCATGGAACACATTGTTCATCACTGGAATGCAAATCCTGTTGGCTCAGCGTCTCATTGCTCAAATCCCATTGCTCGCTCAAAAATATAATGAAGCCACCTACTCAAGTACGTTATAGAGCTGAGACTCTTTCCCACAGTATGGGAAAAAAAAACACCTCCTGTTAAATTCCTATTGACTTTCAGATTCCTGAAGGCCACTTCCTTATACCAGAAATAGTTGGCTGAGTCCTTGAATAATCATTACAGCTAAGGAATCCCTTAATGACTCAAAAGGTCTTGCATGAGAGCAGATTCTCTGCCATTTTGTTTTCTCCAGAGAGGAAGCAGTTCCCTTACCTGGATCCAGAGCTGTCTGTGAGGCAGATGATTCAACTTTATGGATGATTCTTCCTGCCCAGCTTCCCCCCACAGCACCAGAATCCTCTGATGCAGAAACCAGCAAAACCACGCTCTCCCCTAGAACTGGAGACAGAAGGAATAAAACAACCACAGGATGGCAAGTAAGTCTTCAAAATAACATATATCTTCTATGCACCTCAAAAAACACTTTCAAAGCAGCAGACCACACCCCTTCAAGGAAAGCCTGTGTAATTGCCTGTGAAATAGGAAGTATGTACTTCCTAGTTTAGCCCTCAAAACACTTACTTAGATGGGTCTGTTTAACTGGAAAGGGAGGGGAAGGAAGCTTGTCATTGCCAGTCTGCGTGTAAGCAATTACCAGATCATGGGACTAATGTATTTTCAGAAAGAAAGAAAAAAAAAAAGAGGACTGACTGCAGCAAAAGTGAGAAATGCTAAGAAAGAATTATCTGGTTTTCACTCCAGTGTTGTTTCTTGCTTTATTCTAGGCTACATGGTCTTTAAAGCAGGGATCATTCTGAACTTTGTTTATTTGTACACATGTATATGTGTAGGTGGGTAGGGGGAAGAACTACTTTTATCTCTGTAACCCTTTAACTTGAGTAATATTTTAAAAAGTAAGTTTTACCGACTTAAATAACAGTTGGTAAGTATTATAATACAGTATAAGTATATATAGTACATACATTATAGTATGGAGGAAACAAAAGAAAGTTTGTGAAAAGAGCTGAAGTTTTTCTACATCCAAGGCAGTCATGCTGTTTTACATCCAGCTTTAAATCTTAGCTCAATAGCCTTGAATAATAATATCTATAGGAAAGCCATAAGGGGAAAACACACTCAGGTTTGTGCTCTCAGGGGTAAACTACAGGGGTGGGGGGGCTAAGATGAGTCCCCAGATACAGAATACCGGCTCTTCTGCACTGCTACTACACATTCTCTGAATCCCTGTAGTACTGGCCAAAACCATAGTTAGCACAGTTAGGTTTTCACAAGAACTACATCAATATATAAGGGGGGAAAATATATGCTGTGAATAAGGGAAATGTGCAATAAGAATAAGAAGGAGAATATGAGAGTATCTGAGGAAATCGTGTGTTGTTGGGACTATCAGGAGCTGTGTGTTTAAAACCTGCAGACAAGGTGGGTATATGCGGCTTTCCAGGACAGGCACAATTTACTTTGCATTACAGTATACAGGCAGAAAGGAATTCTTCTGCTCTGATTTTCAGAGGCCAATAAGATTATGTGTGTTCTTCCCCCACCCTGAGAAAATAAGTTTCTTGTTCCCCAGCAGACATTTTCCCTCCTGTTCCTTCCTCACTCAAACAGCTCCTCCATCTTCAGACAGACTCACCGAGTTGCTGGGTACACCGCAGGATCCAACTGCCAGTGCAAACCTTCAGACATTATTTGCTCTGTTGAACTGCTAAAACAAGTACTCCTGCACACCAGAAGCTTTGCAGGCCACGCACGCCAACTGGGCTTCAAATTTACAATACATTCCCTTATGTATGACAAGGTGTAAGACTACTAACGTTATCATTGTATATGGCTTCATCTCCTTCCTAAACCGCATTGCTACAATGGCTTTGAAACCGGAGGTTACATTTTGCAACGCTTCAGTAAAATAATGTCAACTACAACCCTCCACCACTGGAAAAAAAAAAAAGAAAACATAATCTGAGTCTCTTCTGAATATGTTCACTCCTGAAATTGAATATGCATGGATTCTTC
This sequence comes from Nycticryphes semicollaris, assembly GCA_013400055.1. Taxonomy (NCBI): domain Eukaryota; kingdom Metazoa; phylum Chordata; class Aves; order Charadriiformes; family Rostratulidae; genus Nycticryphes; species Nycticryphes semicollaris. The sequence goes on along the minus strand of VXBJ01000704.1, from coordinate 2,372,358 downwards.
AGGTGGAACCTTTGTACCTGGAAAGCAGATACGGCCTGTAGCACAATTTACAACACTTTGGAGAGCACATTTTCCTATGCAAGTCTGTTCAGGATTGTTGTGCTGCTAAAACTAAGCACTTCATAAAGTGTCAAGGAAGAAATGATTTATGGACCCTAATATCACAAACAATACACTTCTCTTTAAATATAAACTATTTCCTTTAGTTCCAATACACATATATGAATAAATGCAGGGCTACAGATAATGAAATACTAAAAGCTTATGTATACAAATAAGTTTTTATGCATATATTAGGAAAGAAATAAACAGTTTAAGGGATAAGTCACCTTAAATACTTTTGTTGTTGTTGAAGATCTTGTAACACAATAACATTACAGGTAACACCTAAGAAAAAGAGAAAACATTATATTGCCACTTCTGGGAGGGGTATGTTAGTTATTCATGCTTCGTTAGTTCACTTTTTCTTAGGACCTTCAGATACTTTTTAATCTTCCCTTTTCGCCTGTGCAAACTTTAGCAGCAGATCAAGGACAAAGATTTTTTAAAATAAAGAATTATATCTTAATCCTACGGAAATTAACAGTCAAATCCAAAGCATGGTACTTGAAAACTCTTTTAATTTCTTATATCCCATTGGTTATATTTATACATGGTGGTACCTGTTTAATGCTATTACTGCATGATGTTTTTAAAATACAGTATTTTAGGTATCAAGGGATTTTTGTAAAACATATGTAACTTGTAATTCTTACAAGCAGCAGTAAATTTGTTCAAGAAGAAGATATTTTAATTGCATGAACATTAAAGATATTATTGTAAGATATATTTGCGTTCAATAATGAACTACTCTTTAAGAAAAGCTGAATAGCTTTGAAACTTTTTCAAAATTATCTCACTTCCATGTTAAAAAAAAAAAAAGAAGAAGCAGAATTATTTCATCCCCTCAAAAAAACCCCTTTTCGATAGAAACTGATAAAATGTACTCATATGTATTTTTATTTGTTGAAGCATCTGTACAGTAATTTCTTGTTAGTTCTACTTTGCAGTGAAATGTCAGATAGCAGAAGATGGACAGAGAAGAAATTGCTATTTGAGCAGGTATTACACGAATTATTCCAGAATGCAGAAGTAAGTAGTCTGTGCAATTACAAGGACTTCCATGAGGAACACCACAGGTATACTAGATTTCATTCACAGAGTTCAAAATATTGGTCAGTGGAAAGAAGAAAGCAAAGGCAGGCTGCAATTTCTCCACTGAAATACGAAAAAGCTTTCTTGATGCTCCCAGAACAAGCTCTGAATGCCCAGTCAGACTCCCATGTAACAGAAATAATTGTGCATTCATAAGCACTGGCACACAAACCTTCATATCAGCAAGTGAAGAGAAAATTATGGCGGTCTAGAAAAAAAGCTTATGAAGACATTCTGGTCAAATAATTAGCTCTGGGAGTGAGAAGAGAGATTAGAGCAGGTTTTGAGGCTCAGGACACTAAACCTGTATTGCAGGCTAACACTGACTTGCTTCATGAATATGGCCAGTGATTTTATTTCTCGATTTTTATGTCTCTATTACAGAGGAGTGCTAAAATGCTGAAAAAACTAAGTACAGATTTTACACTGAAAGGTAATATATTACTAAAAATTATTCTTTTCAAGCCTGCTTCAAAGACTTGTTGAAGGAATCTGTCTGCAGAGAGGGATTACGGAAGGACTGTATAGGTACCTACTGGAACATTTCTATATAACACATGTCACTTTTATTGTTTGAGTGGCACCTATTCCTGGACAAGTGTTGTAGACACCCAGGTCATCTTTGTGAGTGATGTGCAACTTCCAAGGGAAGAAATGCTTCTCAGAGGGTCTTCTTCTGCTCTGAGACACCATGAGTTCAACATCTTGATCAGAGAGCAGCCGGATCAGATCACCATCAAGGTCCCGGTAATTCAGAACAATGTCATCTCGGTCAAACTCCCGCCTGGCAAAAAAGAAATGGGTTGATCACCAGAAATCGAGGAATCCCTGGGAGGTGCCACATAATTAACAATAAACTGGCAATCTAGTTCATTCTGCTAAAAGCCATGCAAATCCTTGGGTGTCTTGGCATTCTTGATACTGCTCGTTCTAGAAATCGTACAGCCATATTTCTACTGTATTAAGTTAAGAAAATTGTCAGACCAAGAACAATTTCCAGTAAGACCACACACATAGCACAATGCATTTGTGAGTTTGATAAAATTCCCATACATAGGAGTTAACTGTAGTTACTACCCACTTTTGCCTACTTATGGTGCCTTTTGTTGTGGGATCCACTTTTGCCTACTTATGGTTCCTTTTTTTGAGGGGAGGGAGGGTTAAGGAATGGAAGAATATTAGCACAGGTGTTCTATTACTAATATTTGACGTTCAACACTAGATTAATCTACTTTAACACTAGTTTAACAGGTGTTAGAAGGTGGTGTCCTGCCTCCTGAAGAAGTATAGTCAACAAAAGATCCTTGCATGGTGGTACAGCTCTGATCTTAGGATAAGAAATGGAGACATCTACCCAATGTAACCAAGTTAGAAGTGTGTGGCATTCCGTACTTACTGGCAATTCCAAGGCAGACTACTCTCTGCACCAATGGCCCTAGGCCAAGTCAAAATACAACTTCTTCAGGACACTTGAAAAGTATTTCACACCCCAAACATGATGATTACCAAGCAAAATGTGGAAAATCTAGGACTGGAAGGAACTTTAGAAATGTTTCAATCATACTAAACACACTACTAACTACTTGCACTATACCTCATCAATTCCATGAGATCTTTGAATGATGGAATGCTGCTCAGATCCTCTTCCACTGAGATATCCCTGTAACCAGAACAAATTTAATCATTATATGTCATGAAAAGAGAATTCTCTTCATTTCTTCAGCGGTAAGCTGGAAGGCTATTTTCTTATTACCTGACAGTACTCATAGTCTCATCATGGTAATAACAGCGAACTTTATTAACTGCGTCTTCCTGCTGTGGTAAATCTTTTATGATCTTCACAAAAGCACATGGGAAAATCCCAGTGGTGTCATCAACTGTTCCCTGGAATAATAGGAAATGTTAGAATGAAGAACACCATGCCATTTTAGCCACACGCAATAAGTTCTGGAAATAATTAACTTCCGTGGAAACAACAGTAAGAATTTTTCCCCTGCAATCAAGAAAACAAAGGCTATAGAAGTGACCTGATGGCATCCCTACAAAAAGACTATACAATTGTGTAGTCAAATACAAGGCTGGGTATTGAAACAGTGTGTAAAATATGAAAGTCAGATGGTTACCAAGGAAGGCTGTGGTGTTTGAGCAAGCAGAGATATCATATCAGCAAACACAGAGTATGTTCTCCTCATCCTTTTTCAGATCATTGCTGCATTGCCCAAGTTCTCTCTAATCAGCCTGACGTGTGTTGTGGTATGAAGCATGAAGTATATGGCAACTCCCCCTGAGGCAAGAAACCAATTAATCGCTGAAATGGAGTTTCCATCTCCTTTCTGTGGCCTTTTTGTGTTCTAATAATTTCCAAAGAATTTTAAAACATTCTAGCAGAAGCAAATGCAAACGAATACTGAAGTCTAGAGGGCATAAAATTGGTAAGCTAAAAACTATCAAGGAAACAATTTCAGATTTGGAGTCAAGGATTTATTCTTGATGGTAAAACCTGATTATGATACAATTTCTCCTTGAAAGGAGAAGACGGGTCCCAAGGACTGGGGGAGCCCTTTCTACTCATATATGCTAATAATTCAGTACCGCTGTTGCAGTCTTACCTCCAACCAGTCTTTGTTTACTCTGCTAAGTAGATAGATCAAGTCTCCCTTCTTGAAGCTGAGTTCCAGTTTATTGGTTCCAGAAAAATCAAACAGTGCCTATGGAAAGTAATAGCGCTGAAATTATTAATTCACAGAATTACAAAAGTGAATTTTTCTTTCTGTTCTTGTGGTGAGAGTATAAAGCAGCACGATAGTATGCACTTTGTCATCACAGATGTATTTCTGGGGAAAGGTCATGTATATATCCGTAATCTGCAGTTCTCACAATTTCTTCTGCTACTCAGCACACACAAAAATGCTTTGAAAAAGTGGCTAAAGCACTAGGATAAACACAGCTCTGAGTACTACATGCTAGGATTCTTAAAGTGCAGAATATAGAGCACCAGATAAATAACAAAGTTGAAAGCAATTAAAAGCAAGTAAGTCAACAGAGCTGATGACAACCGACAACTTGAAAACTTGAAATCCTGAGAACTGAATTTTTTTGTTGTTATTGTTGCAGTTTTACAGCTTTCTGATTTGGTGCAAAACATCATAAAGAGCCTTAAAAAAATGCAGAAGCATTGTCTCCTAATTTAAGGGTAACTAACTGTTGTTGTTTTTACACCTAGCTTTCAGGGCTGTATGGTGAACTGAGAGATTTGGGGAAGTCTGGGCACTTGGCATGAAGTTAAAATAGAACTTGGATGCCCACTTCAAGGGGAAAAAAAAAAAAGGTAAGCAGATGCTACCACCTTAACAAGTTGCCCTTGAATAATTAAAGAGGCCAAGGTAACAAAAATGTACATCTCCTCCACAGTCCTTAGAGAACATGGCAGCTATTTAAATGCTCTTAGAGGAGGAAAAATGCAAAGGTGTTCTTTATTCTGTGTTGACATGGTTCTTTTGGTCTTGTTAATGCCAAGAGGTTCCCTAATAAAAAAAAAAAAACCAAAACCAAAAAAGACAATGGCTACTGTTGTGCTAGTAATTAACATGTCTATCCAATAGCTCTTTCAAAAGCCTTTTGTCATCTATTAAAAAATGTTAGTAGGTATATTCAATACTAATAAGGTAATAGATAAAACCCAAGAGATATGACTGATCCAAGACCTGCCTTATTTAATGTAAAAAACAAAACCAACAAACCTCAAAGCATTTGCATGGGGTTTTTTTAAATCTTATATATCAAAGTCATGTGTTCCAGGAAGCAAGACCATACTCAGACAAGCACTGGTTACAAAGCAGTTCCGTGTGCCTAATACTAAGGCAGTATACAGCAAAAGGCAAGGGTATAGACACTTTTCAGTAAAACACTTATGCTACAGAAAATATTAAGATGCCTCAATTTCAAAGCTGAAATCAATGAGACTGAAGTTTTAAAGCTTGTTTTAAATTTCATTCATGGGTATCACTATGTAAATATGGACCATTTAGCAGTAAGTTATACATGTCTTTCAATTTTGAACCTCCTGTCATTCTGACTTCAAAATGGACCTTCTTACTATTCAAGTTAGGAGGAACAGAACACTTCTTTCCATCCTTTGTTTCACTCCCTGTTGTTAAAATCAATTGCTTTCCTGTGTCAATTTCACTTTCCCTTCTTTGCCCAAGCTCTAATTGGAAAAGACAACTTGATCAATGCGATATCAAAGTAAAATAGACCTTAATCTCCCAACCTATGACAGATTGTGCAGAGTACTCGCCTCAGCCCGTGGAGCTGCAGTGCGATCAAAAGCAGGCACTTGAGGTGAAATGGTTTTACTGCAAAGAAAGGAGACAACAAAGAGGTAAATACGTCTAGTCATCAAAAATACTACACAATCAGTAGTACTGTGTCTATATTTTCATTACTTAAGAGGCAGGCATGCCATAGGTCACTGGAGAAACTACATGAGAATCTGTGCGCAACACCAAGGTAAATAAATATGGATGCAATATTGCCCCAGTTCTCTGTGTTTCAGTGCAGAGCAGAAGCAATCTGATGGTGTCTGCTGCTAAGAACAGATGGAATTCTCATACAGTCTGTATCCTGGACCTCTCTTCCACAGCACTGCTCAGCCCCCCTACTCTGCCTTCTGGGCATCCCTGTTTCTAGCATTTATGGCAATCAGTTCAAACTCTGCCATCACACACACATCCAGGAATGCAGTTTTCGCACTGTTTGAGGTAAATGAAAAGGAACTGGGTCCATCTTTGCTATATTGAAAGGAGAATAAATTTGTCTGAAGGGTAATGAAGTATGACGTCTACTTAGCAGCTCTCCAAAGGGGTGTCAATGCTGCTATGTAGGACAGGCCCCTATTTAGACAAAGGACAGGAACAAACTAAGTATTCAGTTTCATTTAATGTCTGAATCAGATCTCCTTGATTTCAGTGCCAAAACTCACATTGCCTTCAATGGTGCAAGCCTATGTCCTTAAGTTCAGTCTGTATATTCTGCACATTATAATAGTTATTACCATTAAAAAATTATCAGCAGATAGAGCTGAGCAGCATCTTCTTAAAAGCAATCTATACTCCCATTTTAGAGTTTTTCCTTTCATGTATGTACTGCATCCACTTTAAAAATTTGAGGTTACTGAAAACAGGAAATACCTTGCATTCACTCTACCATGAAGATACTCATATCAGGACTTCATGGATTCACTTAGGAAGCAATGGTGATCTTCATCTCTCTCCTCCCCCCGCCCAGAAAAAAAAAACCCACAAACCAAACAGACAGCATCTCTTACATCACTCAATACTGAAAAAAACATGTCAATCACTTACACTCGGCGTGTCCGTGGGCGAAGCCGTCTCAGTCTGTGAGGCACCTGTTCACCGTCAAAGGTTGAGTGGTAGAAGAACAGCCGGACCTCTTCATCCATCAACACCCAAACGGGTAGGCAGAGTAGGTTCTGTGCCAACAGCAAGTAGGAAGCAGAGTGTAACAGTGGGAGAGCCCATTTCTCTATTTATTTACATGTAACAAATATGCCTCTCTGACCTACAGGATCATGAGGGATATTCATTACTGCCAGAAATCTCCCTCCTTTCCCTTCTCGCTCAGCAGGACACAGCTGAACAGCTGACAGTTTCTCTTGTTTATTCCTGGAGTTGGCCAATATATTGCTTCACTCTTTTTGTGCCTGATTTACTGCAGAAGGAGTAAGTTGCTCTTTGTGTTTCCCTTCAGAGCATGAATGACTGTGGAAAGAAGGCAATCTAAAGTACTGGAAGTCTTGGCCAGTGCTTCAGACTTTTATTGATTTAAAGTCAGGTCTTCAGTCAACCTGCACACAAAGAATTTCTCTCCTCAGTGCGACTGGCTGTGTCTTCACTGTAGAGTAGGTACACCCAGTTGTAAGTATATCTATCTATACATTAAGGCAGGGAACATGCCTTTGTGGACTGTGTGCTCCATTAGATCCTGCAGTCTGAACAATCTGGGGAATAGGGCTACAGCTTGTCCCATAGCGTTCAGGAGAAACAACAGAGAGAGAAGCAGATACCTAAGACTACAACAGTACTGCCTCTCTTAGCTGATATCAAGGCGTAAGTATCTGCAGTGCTCAGAGCAATCTCTACCTTAAAATTGAGTTTTACCTTCATGTAGACATTTAGGATAGGAATCCTGTTCTCGGCAATTTCCTTTTTGGCCCCAACATAAACTTTTCCTGGAAAATATAAAACCCGTGAAAGTTACTGAAGAAAAAAATATGGAGGTTGTCAGAAAAATGAAGCAATCGGGAGATAGTAAGACCTCCAAGAAAATACATATTTTCTATAAGATTTTAGGTTTCTAAATGAACTTTACCACAAGTGGAGGGACTGCCAATGGAACTCAACTTCTTCAGCATCCACAGCTGGAAGCTAGTTCTTTGTCACAACTATCCCTGCAATGCACTGTTTAGGACAGTGTGAGGCAGAGAAAGCTGCTAATCACACACAGATTTGGTACTAACAGCTTACCTGGCAATATGGGGAGTGTGCAGGTGAAAGGGCTATTTTTGCTCTCTGGTCCATATCTCTCCTCTAGTTTGGTGTGCAGGGCATAGAACTGACGATAGCGCCGGAAAATCAGGTATCTACCACCACCTTTAAGCTTTACTTCAATGACAAACAACTGAAACAGAGAAGGAGGATTCAGGCTGATGTTCATACTTATAAATACTTACCAAACAAAAGTGAGACATACAATAGAAATATAAGATCAGTGCCCCAGTAGTGGGATTATCGTTGTAGGGGCAGAATGGAAAGCAAGACTTCAATTAAGCATCTGAAGACTCAGGTACTAGAAAATAACAAGGTAGCACCAGAAGTGTGACAGATGCGTGGGTCCAGCTTTCCCACAAATCCTGTCCCTGTGGCTACTTTCTGTTACACAAGCTTATTAAAGAAACCTAAAATGACTAGATGCTACTTTATGCTTACACACCTTCCCGCAGTGACAAACAAAACGTATTAGGGAGGGAAACACAAATATTTTACACTAGGAAGCTTTCGACACCTAAGTCTATAGACAGACATCTAAATGAATTGATTTTCAGAGTGGGAGGCATTCATGCTTATTTTTTACTTTAAAGTATGCAATTTCAGAAATTATGATCTGACCTCCTCCAGCTACTATCTTATTTCTTATCTCTTGCCATAATTGCTTTGCTCTAAATGAACCCATGATTTCCATGCACTGACCTCCAAATCGTGTTGCAGCTGGGTCCTTCAGAAAACATAATGACAGAGCAACCAAGCATCACTATATTCCACTGTAAAACCCACACACTGCAGTGGGAAGGTTTTATGAGCAATGTCTCCAGCAAAAGCAGCACACCCTACAGAAGTCAGACTGAGCTGATTTTATCCAAACCCTGCTTGAGAAAATCTCATAGTGCTTTTCCCTACTATTCCCTTCTTGTGTGCTCTTTTATTATTAATATTAATGTCATTGATATTAAGTAATATTAATGACATTAATATGCTACTTTCTGTGGAGATGGAAGTGTCCTAACTTGCCAGTAACATGCAATAATGAAGACGAGACCCACACCTTCTACCCTCTTTGAATTCCTTTTCCACTATCTTGACCAAAGGAAAAGCACTCTAACAGGAAATAAATCAGAAATTAAGTAAGAATTTAGAAAACAAACAATAGTAGAGGATACCTCTGTCATATTTCACCCAGATTATTTTTTTAGACTAAATCTGTGATAGACTAACCTCCATTCCAGAAAAAAAAAAAAGAAGCACTGAGGAGATCTTCGCACAGGGCAACTCATGCCAAAAAGCAACTACACCAGATTAACTGCATTTTGCCTCCCACAACCAAACCATCACACATGAGGGTATGTAAAGACAGGATACATCTCCCTTCTTACATAATAATTAGAAAAGCCTTTCTTCTCTTCAATATCTGCAATGTTAGCTGAAACAGGTACATCATCTGGAAGCTGGTCAAAATCACTGTGAAGCAAGAACAAAAGATTTAGGGTACTCATAAAGACATTAGCTTTTGGAGGTCTCTGTGCCATATAGAACAAAATTAGTTAGGCACCATCACATTTCATAGTGTCAAAACCAAAAATTTAGAAACTTCTGGTGTCATTCTTTTCCTCAAGAGGTCTGATCTTGAGATACCAAGTTTCTATAAGTTCAGCACAAGTCAGCAACCGTTATGAAGATGCATCAAGCCTGAAAAACATCTCTATTGTTCCTAGGCTTGCTAGAGTAACAGGACTACAAAAGAGACACTTGAGCTGGTAAGTTTCTCCTGAGAAATGTGAGAGCTGTGGATGCATTCTTAATCCTTCCTACAGCATCTAGTAGACTTACAATAACTCTGCATCAGTAATTTTTATTCTAAGGAGATCATTATATACACTGATTTATGCTGTTATTTATTACTGCATTACTGTAGGGAATAGAAAGCAGTTCTGGTGTACTAGGTGCTCTAAAAACTGATAGGCCAGAACTAATTCCTATAAACCTTATGCTCTATGTGTAAAATGCAGACAATGTACCTTACACATATAAGACCAAGGGATAAACATAAACACGGAGAAAAGAAAATCAAAGAAAAAAAGTTCTATATGTTCTTGTAGCTCTATTATGTTCTATATCACAATGAGTGGTGCCTGCATCAGTACTCAAAATGTTGTCAAAATGTGTAAATATCACAGTAAAGCAGACTCTTCTAGAGATTTAAAAAAAAAAAACAAAAACCAATGAGTAGGCTGGCAAGTACTTACAGGGAGATCTCCCAGTCACAGCAGATAACATGAAGCAAGCACAAAGATAATTGTTTGAAAATGTCAAAAATGTGTGAAGGAACACAAGATAGAGAGCAAGGTTAGAATAAGCTTTACAGATCCCAGAAAGTATTGGATTTGAAACAAGAGAGAAGGAAGGATCCCTGCAGAAACACCTGAAGAGCAGCCATATGACCATCCTCTCATGTTTCTTGTCTATATTATTCACACCGTCAAACAGCACAGATTGGCAGGTGCTTTTTCCTCTGGGATCTTCTCCTTGGCGTAACATTTTTGACAAACAGAAGACAAATTCACCTTTGCTTCAATCTTACTACTCAACATTCTTTAAGTGGTATTTATATTAAAGCTTCAGTTAAAAAGGTCAAGAATGAGGGGAAAGGGAAAATAAATGAGGTAGAGAAAGAGAAACTTTTAAAAGGATCATGTAAAAAATACCAAGCTGACTTGATGTTAAATATTATGATAATAGAAAACAACATGGCAGTTGGCTTAGTTTATTCTGCTAGGAGAATATCCCAAGCAGGGGCTTCCACAAGGTATAGCCCATCTGGAAGGCTGAAGGAATGATGCAAAGTCTTGCAATATCTTGCTGTGCAGGAAGAATGACATGAACCAGCACCACCCACAACAACCCTAAATACTATCACTTACTGTGAAGAGGGATGTGGTTATGGAGATCAAGAAATAATTAGTCATATCACAAACACCAGTAAGAGGGAAACTGCAGCTAGAAAGAGGACAATGACTCACTATTGTCCCAGGTGGTGGATTTTACTCAGGAAAAGAAGAAAGAAAGTCCACTCCAACTTAAGAAATAGCATGCTCCACACTGAGCAGCCTAATAGTTTGGATACTACAATTACAACAAGCTTTTTAGAATCATTAAAGAAGCCTGCATCCAGATTAAATGAACAGATCATAGCAGTTACATGGAGGCTTGTGGGGAGGCGGAAGGAGGGAGAGACACACTACCTCTTTTCTCGCAGCTGTCGGGGAAGAGACATGCTTTTCAGCTTCTTAAATCCAGATAGCTAAGCTCTATTCTGCCACTTCTTAGGAAGTTCCTGGATGAATAGGATGACCACGGTCAAAGCAATTCTCCCTGTGTGAATCAAGGCTCCTTTGCAGGGCCTCAGAGATCTTTATTTTACTGTTTCAGTGTCAGACGATTTCTTCTGTACCTCCCCACCCCCATGAAATTGAGGAAGTACTAGAGAAAAACCAGTCATAATGAAAAAACTGTTTTGTGGTGTCCGTCATGTATTGAAACTTCCACAGTTGAGAAACCAAAAGCCCAACAAAAAGCACAAACTATGAGCCACTTATTCCATTGTCCACCTCTTCATCAAAATATCTGCCTCTGTAGAAAACTAGTGTGAGTGGGCTCAACAAATTCTGTTTTGCCTCAGTTAAAGTGGCCCCAAATACACCTCTATGCTAATACTTGTTAACTAGGACAAATACTTCTGATACCTTCTTGAGGGTCTGTGATTCCTAATAAGCCTACTTTCCATGGACTCAGAGCCAGGAGGTGGAGCTAAAGAATAAATTTTCAAGTGGGAGCAGAAAGTATGGTCAGGAAATTTAACCTTGTGAAACATATGGGTACCAGGTTATCAGACACAGGAGGTTCAGAAATGAGCTTTGAAGGATGGATCAGTGCAAGTAAGGCATCAGACCTTGAAAGAGTATAGATCTTTTCAGCTTCATATGTCCAAAACAATCCACATTTGCCACCTACAAAGACAGGGTAATGTCTCAAAGAGAATCCTGGCTGTCCTGCCTTGTACACAAAGAGTAGTAATATAGCATTTGTATAACGTTAGTTGACAGTCTTTCAAGAGAAAAATAAAAGGAAGAAAGTGAGGAGGAAACCATCATTTCCTAACATGGCAGATAAGTTGCAGCATAGCTTATCTGCCTTAGTTAAAAGCTGTCATGTACGGTGTCTCTGCCTCCCCATTTCAGCCTTTGACTCTCTTCCATTTTCATATTCAATTTGGTTCTTTCTCCTCCTTCTATTGTCAAGCACAAAAATTCTCATCTGAATGGAGCAAAAGTCAACAAGCATTTTTCAAAATAAAATTCTATTTACAACTGTAATCATCAGCCTTGAGAGTAAATTGCATTTCACTGCATTTTAATAAAATAAATTCTTCACCCATCTCTTTCCTGTGGATAACTGAAGACACCACTGTAAAATTTGAGAGGGGATACAGCATCTGTTGATCAGAAGGGACCAAGAGAAGCCACAAAATTCTGAACTGTATTTTCTGAGCGATCTGCTGCCCTGTGCTGTCCACACAGACTTGGCAGAGTAGTTTTAAATGGTGATGTTGGATATAAGTATTTCCCCAGACCTTCACACTCTGCTGTGTATTCCATTTTCTTGGTTAGGCCTGCTAATTGCGCAGTCCTCATGTAACCTGAAGTCAGGCTCATTATTAACTTCCCTTTGCCTTGAATGAGAGAGACAATAATCTGGTTTTCTGACTGCAATCCTCTTGCCTTCTCCCGACATTCAGAAGGAAATAGGAACAGATCACCTTGACCAGAACTCTATCACAAGATCAATACATATGAACTCGTGAAAATTCAGAAGGGTCCTGACACATGCAGAAAAGATTGTTTAAAGCACAAAAACTGCACAAACAAATAGATGTGAAAAAGAAAGGCTGGAGGGGCACCTTTAAGGTAACTCTTTATATTTAATGCATATCATAGTTTTGACAACAAAATCATGGAAAGGATATTCCCATCTTTTCAAATATCTTGCAAGATAATCTAGACACAATGCAGGAACATCTTTTAAGAGACAGAGGATATGACACAATGCAAAAATACTTGCTCATTGTTTATCTGGAGTCCTGGATTTTCAATAACATGTTGACAGACAACCTCATAGATTAATTGTCTGTGCAGCTGCTTTGCTCTAAGCTGAGTAAGACAAATTGTGAGCAGCTCCTCAATTCCACTGCTCTCTACTAACAGATTATAGCCAGTAATAATGCTACAGAATAATGCTAAACCTACTAAGAAAGTTTCTGATTCTACGATGTTTACTTGTTCTGAACTAAACCAAAACAGAGACCTTCTTCTCTGACACAGAGGCAGATTCCTACCTCATAAGAGAGGGGAGCTGATTGGTTAGAGGGCTTACATAGGCAGTGACAGACGAAGATTTGAAACACTACTTTGCACATTCTTCTGTGCCAAATCAGTACCTCAAGTAGTAGGTGTTTTGTCTCAATTTCTACTACTGTGCTACTATAGCAGAAATAGCAATTTCTGCTATTTGGGCTGAGGAAATGAGCTGGATCTAGTCAAACTCATATCTTCTCTCTGCTCAAATAATTACATTATTATTGATGAATTAAATAAGTGTCCATTACAAAATTGATATCATAATGACAGTACCCAGGTCAAGATATGCATATGCACTAGAAAAATATCCAATTTCATGGATTGCTGACATGGTAAGCTCTCCTATGCACTGACCCTTATCCATATGCAAGAGAAAGCAGGCATCCATGTGGAAGAAATAATGACAAATTAATTAAAGAAGACTACTAAGAAAATCCTCAAATTATTGAATCATGACACCCCTACATACCTTTTCACAGTCCGGCACCTACTGTATTATTTTGGCCATGTATGCCTGTGAGCTGTGAAATTGTGGCCTTCTGTCTAATTCACATGCTGTTCAAAAATACTTGTACAAGGATGCATAGCACCTTGTCAACCTGAGAGTATCAGCTGTGACCAAAAAGCCTGAGGAAGCATGGAATTTCAATGGAAAATGGCAATGTAGTTCCTGGAAGTAATTAAGGCCAAGTTGGATGGGGCTTTGAGTAACCTAGTCTAGTGGGAGGTGTCCCTGCCAATGGCAAGGGAGGTGACACTACATGATCTTTAAGGTCCCATCCAAACAAAACCATTCTATGATTCTATGAAATCACTGAAGATGGTGAACCGCTAATAAAAGGTATATCAAAGGAACAGAACAAAAATACTCAGCTGAACCAATTCTGATGACATTGCTACATACCTTGTCTACTAGGGCAGCAGCTACTCTATCATTTTAGCCTGTGCAAGTCTGTACATTCTAGAATAATGACTTCTTTCTGGTGCACCTGGTGGTAGAAAAGCACTGCATATGTTCGGTCACCAGACATAGAATAAATTTGTTGAGTGACAGAATAAAGTGAACAAGAATAATATTCTTAAAAGATGTCTGGTCTCATCCTGGATTAATCTGTAAAGGAAATAACATTTTATCAATCACTGCAAGGAAGGTGAATATCAAATAGATAGATACTTTCATTCAACCTATTGTTTTCAAAGGGTATGTGGAATATTTGTTTTTGTAGCATACACATCATTAGCAGTTGAGTGTCTTTTCTTCTGTGGTTGTCTGAGGATGAGCTACAACAGGTAACACTGATTTGGGAAAAGTGATTTAGGGCTATATTCCATTTTATATTAATATTACATACCTGTACATATTTTTCTTTTATGGTTACCATCAGCTTTACAGAATGCTTTTACATACTTTCACAATATTTATTTTCAAACACAGTCATGTTTAAATTCCTTATCATTATTATAGTAGCTTGTGAATAATGGACTAGAGCTCTGAAAATTTTTTGGGCAAAAGCTACACTAGGTAAGATACTCATGGCTGCCCTGTAATCTTCAGTGCTGTTTTGCAGGCAGTGCTACAAAATCCTTAGAAGGCAGTTGGTCCAACAGTAAATAACAAGACACTCTTTCTTTGGTATATGCTTTCAGGACAGATGAAAACAAACTCATTTAAAAAAAATTCTTAAAGTTGTCCTATCTTTCTGAACTTCTTGAAAAAACAAAGAGGAGATAAACTGAGCTGATTGGTTTTATATTCTGCATTAGATAATGGCTCAATCCACATTGGCCGAGTGCATGGATACTCTCCCTGTCACACACTGTGTTGGGAGGAGAAAGGGTACTAGAGTATAGATAAATAGAACTTTGGAAATTTGCTTTGATGTAGATCTGGACACAGTTTTCATGACTGTTTGTTTAGGATGAAAAGTAACTAGTAGGCATTTGCAGAAGAGGACTATGATTATGCTCTGCTGATATAAACACAGCTAAACAATCCATCACCAACTAAAGAAATTTAAAGGTCAGCATCTCCCACTGTGCCTGACTGGAATTTGATTGTGTCATTTCTAGAATAAATTGCTACTCAACGTGAAAGGGCTTTACAGAACCAAATAGCAAAGAAACAGCAGCCCCTTTTTTAATGACATTTTTCTGGAACATCAAACTAAATCCTATAACTGGGTCCTGGCTTCTGCATCTCAATTGCTTGAGGAAAGAAGCAGTAAGTATTGCAGGAAAAAATACCCCAGATAAGTAGGTTTTTCTTTAGTCATTATCAGCTGTTTTGGAAATATGCATGCAACAGTATCATTCTGGGTTTTGATGTCATGATGTCATAACCACGTCTTGCCAGCTTTTCTTATGCAGAGCAATATCACAAGCACTATTATGATTTTCCTCTCTATGGAAAATATTTTTTCATTTACAATAAATGTACTTCCTTTAAAAATCTTTTTTAAATATACAGGATTTTTTTTCTTATATAATAGGATCACTTAAGATTGAAAGAGTTAGAGGAAGTCTTACCGGAGGAGCAGTAACTTCTTGATGAGCAATGGGGCTTTTTGCTCTTGCAGAGCTCAGATGGATACTGAAGTTGAAGACTAGGCTAAGGGAGAAAAATGGAAGCTCAGAAACAGCAACAGAACGTTTCTTCACCCAGATAGCATATGACTTCCAGAATAAAAGAGGCAAATATGGAAGATACAGGGTACAGCTTGCTGCTGCTACTGTTTATGGCAGATGTGGGTTGGAGGTGGACCTTCATGGAACCATTCACATTGACATGTTGACCAATGTCAAAATCTGGTAACTGGTCATTCCAGACAAAGAAGCAGGATAGCTCCATCCAAGAACTCCTGAGAGAGGTATGCCTACCTACAACAGAAGCTTAAAACGTAGTTTTGAGTACGTAACAGCAGTGACCCTTTGTGGCAGGAAAGTCTCTGTGTTTTAGTCTCCTCATCATCTTGAGAATAAAAAATTTGTCAGTTATTGCTACTCAAGACAAATAAAATCCTGATTTATCTGTTTCACAACTTTAAAAAAAAAAATCACTGAGCTTTCCTAAATCTCAAAATAGGGCTGGGATTTGACAGAAGTTGTTCAGTACTGCATTCAAACCATCCTACACTGTTCCTAAGAGTTTAATTTCCCCATCCATTGAATGAAATCCTGTGACCAAATTCCTTTCACTTAATTTAGGTATTTTAGATAACTGCCTTTTGTTCAGTGGAAGTTCTCTGAATAGACAGTGAAGACAGACAGGCACCACTGGCCAGTAAATCAGACCTCAAGTGGGGCAACTTCCCCCTCTGAAGGTTTTATCTGTCTCCTTGGAATATACATGAATTATAAAATAACTATATTCCCAATTTTGTCACCTCAGGTTCCTAATGTTAAGAAAATAATCTGTGCCTTACTGTGGACCTAGTTATTACTGGTATAAAGGTACCTTCCTATTTGGGACTGAGCTATATTTGGATATGCACTTTTACACTGGTATAATTGTCTTTACCCTAGGGGAGTTGTACTACTTAAGCTACACTGATATAGTCAAAGAAGCACAATTTTCTGGTGCAGATATATCCACTCTGCCTATTACAGGGAGTTTATGGCTCATTTTCTAATGGTTCATAAATTGGGACAATATTCCCTAACAAAATTGGGGGTTAGAGATTAGGATAGGCAGGCAAGTGGCAAATATAGAGGCAATAAGTATCAAGATCTTGTCATTTTCGAAGTTCTGTTCTGTCATTATTCCTCACAGCTTATACTTGTAACCTGTCTCACCTGCTGCCTCACCTACTGGTCTGTTATTGCTTCAGCCTTTATTCCTTGAAAGATAAACTTCTGGAATGAGTCCATCAATTACTGTTCCACTAAGGAAACTGATCCCAAGCCAGCTGCCAGCCTGACCATTTCAAGGGTGGAAGGCTGGAGTTTGTGTCTCCCATACCTCAAGAAACAGAAGGTCGCCTTGTTATGTGAAGGTGGTTCTAAATAAGAGACTTCTCAATTAGCTCTATTCAGTTCAGCCACTGGCTTGCTATGCATTTCCTTATGCTTCAGCTTTGCCATCTCTAAAATGAGGATGACAGTAATACTTTTCTCATGGGCAAGAGTGAGCAGGAAAAAGGCTCAACAGAAGGCTAATTCTTTGGCAAAGTCAAGTGGAAAGTGAGGAACTACAAGGGTTATCCTGAACAACCCAAACCTTAGCACTCAAAATCACCTACAGTGCAAACTGAAAACAATATAAAAATGTAGCCTTTTTTTTAAAATGTGCCAGTGATGCTGATGCCATGCCTTAGAACTCATTCCCAAACCCTTAGAAAATAATGTAGTTGCTAAACTATCACATATGTTAAGTTAAACAGCAGTAGCCAATGGGCCTGCCCTACTATGGAAAAGAACAAGGAAACAAAAGGAAGAACAGATTTCTGCCCCAAAACAGCATCCAGTCTGGGAATATATCATCCTGGTTGTGGATTGCTTCAGTAATCTGAGCCAAACAGAGGTAATGGGGGACTTCGAAGTTGTGATTTCAAGAAATAACTATATGTTGACAGTATCAGCTTAGGAAATTCCCTGTCTTCACATACTCTTGCTTTCTCCTGCCTCAGGGAAAGGCACATCTAGGGCTGTGTTGCAAAATACATCAGCTAACTGATCCAGCTGTAAAAATGTTTTGGGTTGGTTTTTTTTTCAAGCCACGGATCAATTTCCCAGCTCAGCTCACAGCACAGACATCAATACGGAGAACGAATGGGAAGGAATACATTAAACCACATTGCCGCATGATAACTTTGCCTTATGAAAGCCTTCTGACAATGCAGTGAATGTATGCGTGCACATGGTACAGCCCCAAACAATTCCAGCAAGGGTACATTTATGTCTGTTGGCAATCCATCTCCACATACAGATACTAATGCAGCCTCTCTCATGCATATGCTTCAGGGCAATCTAACACTGTTGTGGCAAAGCATTTTACCACTTTTAAGATGGAAGGAAGGAGGCAAAGTGCACTCTCAAACTGTGAACTTTTCTATAATTGCTTTTTCTGAATGAGATGGTTGCTACTGAGGTAGTATCTAAAGAATGCAGCCCTTGAATAGCTGCTTCTCTCTCCTTTAATGCCTTTGCCCTGCTTGCCAGCACTTTGTTTAGTTTTCCAGGTTTCACTACAAACAACTTTTATAAACTACTGCAGAATTTTAATGTAGTGGCACTACAGTGGGTTTCTCACCAGGAATGAAGCCACAGGAGGATGGAGAGGAGAGCAGAAAAACTCTATGTCAACAGGACACCTTCCTGAGTGAAAAGACTTGAAAACATTTCCTTGTGAAAAGACAAAAAGTAAGAAATCTTCAGAATAATGGAAAAAAATCAATCGAAGGGTGGGAGAGTGGAGGGAGAAAAACCAAACATCCCTGTTACTAAGACATGTAATAAAATCTATTTACTATCCAAATAATCTTTGCTCCAAAGCAGCTGGTTCTGACAGTTTCAGATATGTCTGTTGAAAAAGAGTAAAAGGTAGAGGGGGATTGATGTCCCGTTCCAGTTCTTTCTGTTCCACCTCTCGCCTCTGAGTTCTGCTGAATGTGACATTTTTCCCTGGCGCCTAATACACAGAACTCTGCTGCTAATTTTATGCACAGCGTCCTCATGCTGTGTAATTTGAGGCCAGAGACTCCTCCAGCAGCCTGCCAGGGCGCACACCCTTCACGGCTGCTTCTGCTGCAGAGAAATGGGGGAAGGGAGAAGGAAAGGAGCCAAACGAGAAACAAGCTTCCAAACTTGTCCAAAATGTTCGGCTGATTTTTGGCTCTCGGATCTACCAGGGATCTAGCTCCAGCTCTCCCTGTCCTTGTTGTCAACAGACTGGTCCAGTGAATTTGCCAGCAATTACAAAGACTCGGTCAAATTAAGGCGGTCACTTTTCTCTTTTTTTTTCCCTATATTAGATTCTGTCTAGCTGCTCTAATACTAAATCAGGCTTTTGGCCACAAGACTCTTAATACTACCCTGAAGACACAATAAGAAGTGATTTCTGCAAGATTTTAATCATGGATTTATTTAATTTTCTCCACTTTGGTTAACATCTCTGCATCTCAATATATTCTATTAAAATGAGAATGGACAAGTAACCTGCAGAATCCAGCCTGATCATACTCAAAAGAGGATTGAACTGGACGTATCCCCATGAACAGAATAGAAAAGCCTTTGTGTCAGGCATCCCTTTTTGCTTCCACCTAACCGAACCAATTTTTGAGGAAGCCTTTCAGTGAAATCATCACTTTCTGCAGTAGAGAAAATAGTGAATTAGATCCATTTTTGATACTATGTACTTCTACCCTGGTGATGATAATTCCAGAAGGAGAACACACCATACCACTGCCTTCTCCAAACTCTTACTTTTCTTTCTCTGGATTATATCAACTACTAGACAGGAAGGGAACTACAGGTTAAAAAGAAAAAAAAAATAAAACCAACAAAACTTTGATAACAGAATTATATCAGTAACTTCTCTTAGTGCAAACCCTTCATAACAGAACAAAATAAACTGTGCTGCATAAAGACTTCTTTGCATGTTACAGCATCGTCTTCACTAATGCTTCTTCTTGTATAATTACATTGACTAGTAGAATTAAGTACAGACCGGGTCTTAAAAATAACAGATATCAGGCCTTGCTTTACAGCAAGTGCTGTTATAGCCCACAGACATTTCTGAGACTCAATAAAATCCTTCTTGAGAGTTTGAAGAGCTAGGACTTTTACTGCTGTTCAGCTGCAACAGCAGAACATCATGAGCTTTGACATCTAGAGAACTTTCTTTGCAGTTCCTCTCATCATGAAATATGTGCCTGTGTAGACAGAACAAGGGAGGAAAGAGTGGAAAGAGGAACACAGTTCTTTATTCTGTATCTGTGGTGTGGGATAAGCAAAAGATTAGGCATAAGAGTCAGATAAGTTCCTACACTGATGTAGTACAGCCATTGACATGCTTAACAGGAGAAAAAGAAGAAAAAGAGAGGAAAAACAGGGACATGGCACAGTTGACAAAAAGAGGAAAGCAAAAAAGGAAAGGGGAAAAAAATGAAATGGAAAAAAGAAAAAATAGGGATGTGTAGAAACAATCAAATGTAAAGGAGGACTGGGAAGAATCCATACCTCTTCTAAAGACAAACATTGCATTTCCCAACTTGACCCACATGTGTCTGGCTGTCTAATTTATGAGAAACGTGAAGCTGACCAGCCAGCAGGCTGGCCATAAATTATATCTCTTAGATAAGCCAAGATGACTTACATTAGGAGAGAGGAAGGGAAAACAGATGAATAAGAATCTTGTCCTTGCCCTCATGGGCACTGCCTGGGATATACTCTGTTGGCACATAAAAATCTGCAGGTGTCCTGAGGTGGCACTATTCCTTGCCAAGACCTCTCCATTATAAAAGCTAGTAGATCAGAGCCTTGTTTCCAGTGCCTGATACCATGGGTGCCTAGTGCAACTACGCTTTCATATCCACAATACTTGCAATTTTCCTGACCAAGCTTTGCTCAAACCCTTGCTTTTTCCTTTTCTTTCATGTATCTTCATTGTTTATCTCCTTGATTTTTCTCTATATATGCACTTTTTTTTTCTTTTTTACTTTGCATTAACAAAACAGTAGCTAGTAGGTCAAAAGAAATTATTTGTCTTCTCTACTTAATGCTTATAAGTATAGATCTGTAAGTATCTGGAATACTATCACTAGTTTTGAATCCTCCAAAAAAAGGGAAATATTGAAAACCTGAATAGAGTTCAAATGAGGACAAATAAAGCTGGATACAAGAATCACAAGTTGCCACAAGGGAAAAATATCACTGGACATAAGAAAAAAAAAAAAATAATCAACATGACACTGGAACAAAGGCCCAGAAAGGCTATGGGATCTCCATCCTGGGAGATATAAAAACTTCAACTGGGCAAGCTTGATCTATCTCGTATATTAGCCCAGGTCTGAGCAAGGCATTGCATACATGATGTCCAGTGGCCCCTTCTAACATTATTTATTCTACGTTCAGATATCAGATACTACCTTCAGCCAACCAAAGTCTTAATCGGAGTTACTGGTCCCCTTATCCAAGACAGTCAGCTTGACATAAATTAAAATCTCACAGGCATTTGGCAACTGTGAACATTTCAAAAAGTCTATGGTACAGTGCTATAAAATGAAATCTCATGTATAAAAAGAAAAAAAAAAAAAGAAGAAAACACAAAGTGAGGCAACACAAGTTCTCCCAAAAACAAGACTTCTAAAAACAACAACTGTAATAAATTTATAGCAAAATATATTGATGGATATTCTCTTCTCAGATTGGATTGCCAGTAAGAAGCAATCAGCTGACCTCTGTGCTTTGCTTATACTACCCTCTGTGCCTTGCTGACACTACCTATCTCATGCATCTGCAAACTCTTTTCTCTTTGAACACGAAGTTTTCCCTCCACACTATTTTCCCTTGTGGCACTCATCCCTCTCCTCACCCGTCTTCCTCCCTAACCTACTTTCTATATCACCTCTTTTTTTGTCTTTTTCTTACCTTTTATTCTTCTAGTCCTGAATCTCTGGTCCTGAGTTGGAAAAGAATTCTTCAGGGCACCTTCCCTAAAGAGCAGCTAATTATTTGGCTTTGGGCCCACTCCTGCTTTGTCAGCTCTCTCTTGTCAGTAGGTGTATCAAGTGTGTGAGGAAGCTTTGGAATTACCAAGAAGCCCATAAACTGACCTGGTAATCCCAGGGAAAGCCTGGTCTGCATTAATGATCCTTGTAAAATAAACAAGAGAGGCTGATGCCTAAAGTACCATAGAGTAGCCTTCCTCAAATGATGCCTGACACATCAAGTATTTGGTGCTTAAAATGGAGGGAGGAGGAGAATATGGCTACCATGAAAATGAGTAGAGAGACTAAATTTATGCACCACATAAGCACTAGACCTGCACTAATTTTATTATCAATAAGTGTATAGTTCTTCAGGTTTTCTTTTGCCTTAATAGCTTGGCTGCCATTACCTTCAGTCTCTTTATTCTCGTAAGTGCTGTGACCTTTAGACACCAAGAGTCTTACTGTAAGAAATATATTAGTTATAGAAACTTAGTGTGCCTGGATGTATGTCTGACGGTGAAGAAAAAAAAAAGAATGAAGAATTTACAGAACTTGAAATTGGATTCTTAAAACTATTAACTAGTGGGCAGTCAGAAAGGCTGCAGAGTTTTACAAATGTCTGGTTCAGAGAACAAGAGTTACAGAAGATAACGCTTTCACCACATAACTACGTAAGTTCAACTGGTATTTCAGAGGCATAATTTGAATATTCAGTGTAATCTTGCTCTCAGTTCCAGAAAAGTAACTGTTCTTGTATGCTTACCAGTCCACATATACCATGATGTAACTATACAAAGAGTTTATGAACATCAGAAATTTTTATACTAGAAAAATTGTTAGTTTCTCTCACTCCTGAATCCATATTTTGGTTCAGAACAGACCTGTATAATCTGAATACTTCCTTTCCAATAGTGCTTAATTCTATATGTTGCAGAGGAAATAAATGAATACAGAGCATACTTGCTTGCCTTGGCAATATAGTTCACATTTTTACTCCTACTGATGATTGTCTTAGGCTTTCAAAGACTACCAGATTTAGCTCAGCTAAGAACAGATAGTCTGCTTTTACTTATAATCCTTCTTCAAATCTCAATAAACTCTTTGCTGAAATAATAGCCATCCAGCTGCTAAACCCACAAGATAATTAAACACTGTGAAAGGACATTTCATTTTAAGTAGATTTAAATTTTATCAAATGATTACTCCATCTTAATTTGAATAATAATTATTCAAATACTTTTCTTTTTTTAACCTTTTCTCACGTTACTGCTTTCTTGGGCCCTTGGAAAATAGAAAAACTTTAAATGTAACTGTGGGACAGCAGAAGGCAGTCTGAAGAAGAAAAAATAAAAATAAAAATAAAAATTAAATAGTTACTGGATTCTCATTTAGGCTCCAAATCTGGTTTCAGAGGGACTATTCATAGTTTAAAAGTTAAGCATAAAGCAGAAGGTTGTGCAAGATCACAGAGTCTTTGGCACAAGAATTGTCTCTTGCTATGAGACATATAAGTATGATATATATCGGAGGCCTAAAAGACAACTGGATTTTAAAAAATTGATGCAGTATAAAAACAAGTGAGAAAGAAATTACGGGAAGTTTCTTTTCCTTCTAATAAATCTATTCTCCAAATAAATATCTGACTGAGTTTTCTTGTGTTGATTTGGTTTCAGCCTTCATTTTTGGATGTATGTATGAAGTAGCAGTCAACACATCTACTTTACTATCCACAGTGTTAAGAAGATGTGGTAGCCACGCGTAAGAATTCACACTTGAATTAATGCTGCCACAGAAGTGCAAAGATTTTATCTAAACATGCCAGTCTATAAAAACTAAAATTAAAAAAAAATGTAATTGGGAAAAGGAGATAACAATAGCTATTCTTTTAGGGCCTAGCAAACTATCTAGAACTACAGGACAAGGTTATTTGCTATATGCTATTACTTTCAATCAGGATATCCTTTCCTTCACTTTGTAAAGGGATCAACTCTTTAAAAAACTTACACATTTGGTTTTCTTCCTCCAAGTGTCTTTATCTACAAAAATCCCTTCTCAACAGAAAGCAACCTATTTATTTCTGTAAACTATGACTGTATGGTCTGCTACCATTCTAAGGAAAACTTTAGGAGATGGATTTGTTTTGCTGTCTCATCTTCAGTCTCCTTTTAAGGAGCTATTAGTCCTTAAGGCTCCCTAATCCCCCAACTAAATTTATCAGCAGTTGATTGCAGCCAAGAGTTAAGCTAAATTAAACTTTGAAATCCCTGTACAGTGTATCAGATGCACTTCTGATATGGGAGGTGGAACAGAAGACTCCAAATATTCTGCTCACCAAGAGGTAGGAGAACCATGCTTTTCTCTAAAGGTTTCTCCAAGCTGTCACACATTTTTCAGAATCACCTCAATTTCCCCAATTTTGTAAGAGCAAGATTTCAACTATTGAAACAAGCAGGTGTGGGCATGCACACGTGTGCATAAATTCACACACAGGTATGTGCTTTCCTCTACAAGTGTGTATATTATACCTGGAGGAGGTATGTGAACACACACACTTAGGCTAAGGTTGCATGCGTGCTAGAGTCACCCATTCCAACTGACACACATGTGGTCAAAAGGTATTTATCAACTTATATTAATTTTTCTCACATACACACATCTGCTCTCCAGTCTTTGTACTCACAAAATCAGCCAGTCCCTTGTTTGCTTCTTTCGCTAACACTCATAAATAATTATCAGAACAGATAGCCCTCCTGCTCTTAGTGAGTAGTAAAATACAGTGCCTTAAATAATTTGCATGTCAACACCAATAATTTGTCAATTTTTATGACAATATATAATAATCCAGATTATTCCAGAACTGTGAACTTCTATGGTACTTCCATGTCAGAATAGGGACAATGACGATGACACAGAAAACAAACAAACAAACAAACAAAACAGACAAAACAAAACATAAAAAAGGGCAGCTTGGTATGCACTTTCTTTAAATATATATATAGAGAGAGAGAAAATATGGATGCTTAAGAGGAAATGGCATAAGATACAGGGGTTTTTTTACCTGTGACGAAGTAATTGCAATGTAAACCATCAGTTCTCAGAAGTCACTGATGTCTAAGAAGAGATCAGTACCCACATCCCACATAGATTGACAGTGTCAATCAAATTCCTAAGAGACTGGGCTTCTCTCAACAAAGTAATTATTCAGTGGTATTAATTGATCCCTATGTCTCTGCAATTTCTGCAAAAAGCTCTAGAAGAGAGGCCTGGTGAAATCTCCATTGAAAACACCAGAAAGAGTCCCAATGACAAATATGGAAGATGGCTCAGGTCCTAAAAAGACAACCAAGTTGAGATTACAGCTCTCTGGATGTAAAAGCAATTCTTGCAAACCAGGTTACAGTAAACTGGTGAAACAAACTTCATCGCAAAAGGCTTCATGGCATTTACTCTGAGGACACATCAAAGATTTGTTTCCAAAATCATTTGTCTATCATTTTCACCAGCTTTTTTTTCAGGAAAGAAAGTGTGTGTAAGAAGTGTGATTTCTGCTGTCTGTATCCCCATGGCTACTAGAAACAGATAGAAAGGGAACTGGGCACATCACAGCACACAAAATGTCAGGTTAACAAATTCCAACACAACAGCTCAGAGAAACAGACGCTTGCTTTCTCCCACCTTCATCCTCCCATGCCTCACTAAAAGAAGAGGAAACCGAAAAAAAGTCAACAACAGAAAACTAGCCAAAGCCATCTAAGGGGATCAAATATGTCTTTCAGAAATGTAAACCTCTCTAAAAATAGGATGAAAGGCTAAGCAAATCACTTGTTTTTACTCATAGCAGTAATAAAGGGTCCTTGTAAGGGATTCGCACAAGTTCTGTGCTGTTACAGTAGCATCTGTCTCCCCAGTGCTGGAGAGAAATGATGAAGAGGATTTAGAGCGTATGTAACCTGAGAGAGAAATCATCTGTCATTCCCTCAGAGGGCATTAGCAAATTTTCCCTCTCCTGGGAGAAGGAAGAGCCACTCTCCTTCCCTGGCCTCTTGTGATTACAGCTTTAAGCATTATTATAATAAGCTCGCTTATGAATACTTAGGAAAAAAATCTAGCTCTAGAGAGTAAGAGAAGCCCAACTGAAAAGAGACAATATTCTGTGCAATACACAGGGTAAACCTGGTAGCAAAGAAGAGGTCAAGTAACAAATGGATCCTCTCTGTGAAAGGGATGATCCCTTTGCTCCAGCCAAGTGAAACTGCTACTATGAGTTGTACTTCTCACAATAGAGATGGAGAGCAACAAAAAAGAAAAGGATGGTCCAATTTGGAAGATTTTATCCCAGGACAGAATGCAACATGCAATTTCTTGTGCCACTATGTTGTGTGGTTTCATGCAAACAATTGGTTTGATGGTGTTTCAGTTGTCTGCCCTTTAACAAGATAAAGTGTTGTTGGAAAAATCAAGCCCAAGACAGTCAGACAATATGAATGGAAGACATGGAGGGACACTACCTCAGAGATCAATGAGGTTTTTACTATGCCCTGTTATTTGTTCTTTCTTTTTTTTCCAAAAGAAGGTAGAAATGTCAACAGAAGTGCAGAAAAATAACAGAGATTATACATCTCAGCAATGTGCCCCTGTGGCCAAGAAAGCCAATGGTATCCTGAGGTGCATTACAAAAACCATGGCCTGCAGGTCAAGGGAGGTTATCCTCTCCCTCTACTCTGCCCTACTGAGGCCACATCTGGAGCACTGTGTCCAGTTCTGGGCTCCCCAGTTCAAGAAAGACAAGGAACTACTAGAAAGAGTCCAGTGGAGGTCTTTGAAGATGATCAGTGAACTGGAACCTATCTTTTGTGAGGAAAGGTTGAGGAACCTGGGTCTGTTTAGCCTGGAGAAGAGATGACTGAGAGGGGATCTTGTGAATACTTACAAACATCTAAAGGGCAGGTGTCAAGAGGATGGGAACAGACTCTTTTCAGTGGAAACCTGCGACAGGACAAGGGGCAAAGACACAAACTGGAACACAGGAAATTCCATCTCAACATGAAGAAAAATTTCTTTTCTTTGAGGCTGACAGAGCACTGGAACAACAGAGAGGTTGTGGAATCTCCGTCTCTGGAGGTATTCAAAACCAGCCTGGATATGTTCCTGTTCCACCTGCTCTAGATTAACTTGCTTAGTTAATCTTGGTTAACCTGCTTGGCGGGGGCATTGAACTAGATGATCTCCAGAGGTCCCTTCCAACCCCTGCTATTCTGTGATTCTGTGACTTCAAAGAGGCAAAATAATTCCAGTCAGTACATCACTTGTATCTTGTGAGTCTCTGTTTCATCTAGAAGCAAGATATTAATGACCAATTTACTGAAATATCTCATTCTTCTTCAAGAAAATTTCTTCTTATGTGTCCCACTTAGATCAAAACTCAAAGGGCCTGGGAGCTGCTGGCTTTTACAAACAACTGCCAAAATGCCATAGCCTGAGTGAAAAGTGCTGTTGCTTCTCATTCAGATCTGCATCACGCCACATTCATACTTCACTTCTAGAATTAAACATTTCTTTTATCTACACAAGGAATATCCAAAGTTTTGAAAGGAGGAGGGCAAAAAGGCCTGCAATAAGGAGATTTATGTATGAGTTTGCCACCGTGTACTGTTTTAGGAAGGAGAAACAATACCAACATTCAAGAAAAAACAGTATGCCCATAATAAGCATCAATTCAGATGTGCAGCATATAAAAAAATGTAACGTAAGTTGCTATAAAGTGGGTTAGTCCAATAAGTTTATTATTTTTTTCTACAAATAATGTTTTAAATCATGACAATAAACTTCTTCACGTTGCTAGGACAATAACGAAATTCCCATGCATAAGATTATGAATAAGTTAATAAAATTATTATCAGAAGGAATATCCAAAAGGGAATTACAAGTCAAAATTGTGGTACATTGGTAATGGCAGGGAAAGTATACTTCCCCTAGGAATATGCCAGTGAATCTTTCTTTAATAAAACTCTCTTCAGAAGACAGAGAATAAGGATGTTTGAAAAGTTAAACTCAAATTTCAAATTGCCATTTACCTGATGCAGTCAAAGTGAATGCAGCTGGCCAAGCTAACACTTCAATGTCTGTCCGCCCTCTGAAGTTATTTAGCATGGGCAGCAAGAGTAGAGATTTGCTTCCTGCAGTCCTCCCTTTAGACAAGCTAAAGAGATAAAGAAGAGAAAGCACAGGAAAATTCAGTGTTTGGGTCTGATTCAGGCCATGGAGATATTCTTTTAGTGCAAATAAATTTGCTTTGTCTGTCTACTTACAACTGGATTGGGGTAGTTCAATTCATTTCATCGGGGCAACTGAAGCAGTACTATGGAATAATTACTTTTATTTACTGATATTCTCCTTGGCTGGATTCAAATCATGACCTAAACCTGAGCAGATATCTCACTTACCAACCGTGTAAGTGAAAGAATTGTTTTCCAATGAAATATTGACAATAAAAAAAGAGTTGACACTACCCTGCTCCTTTTCTGCTGCTAGTTATAGACTTTCATAGCCTGCAATTTCCACCTGGGAGGTTGTCAGGAAAAGCCCCAACTTGCCATTTGAGCATCACTGCTATGAAATTCTTCCCACTTGCTGTTTACCCAGACTCTTTAACAAACCTCTGACTTTTAAATCCATCTCACTGTGCACTAACATCTCTGAAACAAATTATAAGAATGAAAAAAAACAACCAAAAAACAAACCCAAGCCAACAACAGATTCATTAAAAAAAATAGGTGTTAAAATTTGGGTTACTACGGGATTCCAACTGCTAAAATTAAAGTCAAATTTTCCCAAAAGCTGTTTATTCTGATCTAAATGATTTTACTGCTCTCCTACCAGCAGCCTAGTATAAATGGGAATAAGTAATGAAGCCATCTTTCTGCTGTGATAGTTTTTCTGGAATATAACCCCTGTGGTAATAATTACATGGGCTTATCCATCCCAGTGTGAACACCACCAGAGTGTCAATTATGACAAATGTCTGATACCCACAAGTGGAAAAAGTAAAGAAAACCGTTTCCATTCTCTTAACCTTGAGGTCAGGGTTTCCCACTGGGACTAACAACTTTTTTTCCTGCTGTAAGTATCCATTTGAGAGTTGCTAAGAGGTGTTATGATACACAGACCTACTCTTTCAGCACTAGCTTTTTTTCTTGTTTGGTAATCTGAGGCTAACTCTCACCAGGGCTTTACACAAAAACACCTATTGCTGGTTTTCATTTGTATTATCTCCTTTGGGTGATACTGTTCAATACATTTCACTTTCTCTTCCACATCATTTGCAATACAAGCTGGAGAGTCCCCAAAGCCCACTGGTAGCATGGACTATTAGTGACCTACTTCTACCCACTGCGGGTATCTCTTGTAGCCATTTGCTATTTCCAGCTTTTGAGCCTGTTATCAAAGGAGTCATATGTAAAAATGGAACCACTAAGCTCTGAGCCTAGAAATACAGACTTCTCTCAGACAAACTAAAGAATAGCCCATTGCATGTACTATGAAGAATTAACGTAGCCTCAAAAGCCTGAATCAGTCTCATATACTCCATCTGGCACAAGGAAATTATAATTAGTATAGACAAAACAACTGACATTTTCAGTCACAGGGTAGTAGTGTGATATATACATATATCCGAACAAATATGCTCATATGCAGCCTAAAGAGATCATATGTGAACTCAAGAGCAGCATATAAAGGAAAGAGTCCCAGTAAACATGGACTGGATATTCTTGTTGTATATTAGTGAGGAAAAAGATTTTTTTTTTTCCATGGGTACTGTAAGTAATTATTTTAACTGATTTATTTTTCACATACATTCTGTCCATCTGATCCTTCCACTTTTCACGTGTGTGGTATTATAAATGACACTGAAGAAAATAAGTTACGCTCCATTATACAGAAACAAAATAAGTTTCCTCTAGTCCTCTAACCCAGTACCCTGTCCCCAACAGAGGACGTAGACAAAAGCCTTTGGAGGAATGTAAGCACAAGGGAATCACATTATGACACTTTCACTTAATCCTATCCCAAATACTAACCACTTCAGCTCAGGATCTTCACAAGCTGGATGAGTTTGGTTACCTTTGATGGATCTCTCTTGCATTAATTTGCCCATTCTACTCTCTGATGTATAAAAGCTGTCAACATCACAACATCCCTGGCAAATTAAGATTACTAAGTGCTATGTAAAAATATCTTTTGACAAAGCTACAAGTTGTACTCACAACTGAGAAAGGTTAAGCAGTACTTTTGCCAGGAGAGGTTTGTCCTAAAATTCTGGAGAACTTCTAATGTGGGTTTTGACATTTCACCTTCCCAATAATTCCCAGTTGTGCAGTTGGAAAGAGAAAAAGAAATTATAACGGATAAGCATCCTGATTAAGTTTGCAATATATATGTATTTTAAAGGGGAAGCCCAGCCCTGATCTTTTCCTGAATGAGCCTGATTGAGGTGATAGTAAATATGTAACCACATTACTGAAGCTGATGACTGCAGTAACACAAACTTCCTCCCTAAATTATATCATTTCACATAGGTGAACTCTCAATGATCCTGTTCCCACAACTCTCCACATCTTTCATCTTGAGGCAGATTCAAAATTTAGAAGTGTCAGATTTTGATTGTATTCCTCTTACCACCAAAAAAAAAAAAATCTCAACAACAAACCCCCTTTTAATTATTTTAATTAATGAAATACTTGACATATAACAAAGACCTCACTATATGCCTGCTGAGTCCATAAATCTGATTCTCTCTTTATAAATAAGCCTTAGTAGGAACTAGCTAAAAGGATAAGAGAGGATTTCCACTAATCAGGGTTGCTTTGACATGGCTGAATTGCACGGAGGAATCCCAACGACTAGCCCCCAACATTTGCTCTCCTTTCACTGGTGGACAAATACACTCATTCCAATGGAGCAGGCAGAAATGGAAGTCACACTCCAGTAGCCAAAAAGACAATCTTAAAATCCTTATCCTCTCTAAGCTGCCAAAAGAAGGTAAGAGAGAATAGTTGTTCTGCCAGCTACCAAATGGAAATAGAGCACCCAGTTAACCACCATGAGATACCGGTATCTCTAAACCAGAATCTAATCTTGGTACTACATCAAGGGCATGTAATGTGTGAAAGTGTAACGCAAACCCCACATCACTGAATTTAGCAAACAGCGTAATGTGAATCATACTGCTCCAAAGGCAACACAGCTGTTGGTTGAAACACTTGGACCCACAAGAGTCAGCTATCTCACATTGTAATTAAATACAAAGTCTCACCTGCTCTGAGCTAAGGCACAGACACAGTTTTTGTGAGGAATGAAGGAGGCTACCTGAAAGATAATATTACTTGCCTTACTACTGTAGCACCCTGAAAATTCAAAAACCATCACAGGAATCGTAATAAAAATAAATAAGAGAGAGGACATTAAACTGATTGAATTAACCTTTGTCCTATTTGATTCAATAAAGCTTCCTTTTTAGAAATTATCTGAAGCTGCTGGAAAATTTCCAGTCCATCGCAGAACTCATCACCAAAATGACACTGGCAGTTAAGAATGATTTGTAAGTATTCTTATCCCACACATACCTCAATTATCTTTCCTCCCTTCTAGGATCAATTAATCAAGGTAGAAAAAAACAAATCTCACTTTTGCAACACCTGCCTTTCCCAAAAGACAATTTCAGTTATACAACAACAGCCTTGGTTGCTTTTTAACCTAGGCACTACTGGTTTTGAGTCCTGAAACAAACAAAAAAAAATGTATTTTCTTTACTCACAAATATACTCCAAATAAATGTGATTCATAGTTCTTCATAAAATGATTCCCCTTGCCAGAAAAACATTAAATATCAGGAAAAGTGTCCCCAGATGGGTTACAGAATAGCAAATAGGTCTCAGTAGCATTTTTATTGTTGTTACTATTCCTTGACAGAGTAAAAATAGAGGTGTCTTCAAAGGTGTCTTTCCCTGGAATGAGCAACTCACCATAAAGAGAATTTATATGCTGAAAAAGGCTACAGTCAATGTATTATGACTGTATATATGGGATCTCTTCACTTACAACACTCTGCCTCTCCTAAGAAAGCTCAGCTTGTACATTTTTTAGACTTCTACAGCACCTTGCCCTTTGCGGCCCAGAATGGGGGTTTTTGGATGCCCCCTGTAAGATGTTGCCTGCAGGAAAAATTATTTCTGCCTTCTTTCAAAAATCTGAATGTTGCAGCCTTAGGTGCGAGAGGCAGTTTAGGGCTGCTTCCTCTTATTTCGAGTAGCACCTGCCGAGGCTAGAGAGAGAAAAGGACAAACATTTGAGCGTAAGTCTTTGCTTTCCCTCCCTCTGATGAGGAGGCTGCACCTTCCTATTCCCTTCCTTCTGAGCAGGGTCCCAGTTCTCGAAGTGAACCTCCTGATCACCTCATCGTGACAGATCCTCCTGCTGCCGCCGCCTCCACCTGAGGGAAGACCTGAGAAGCGTCTATTTGGCCACAAATAGCTGATTCATACCGCCTGCCTCTACCCGTAACAATAAAGTTTCGAGCGGACCGTCACTTTGCCGAGGTAATAGGTTTTCACAGCCAGGGGAAGGTGAGTGCCAAGGATTATTAATAGCGTTCCTTGATTAGTTAAGGGAAAGATAAATGTGACACCGCCACCAAAATCCCTCAATATCTGATACCAGTGAGGAGTGGGTATCACCTGCTAAAAATAGAAAGAGCAAGACAGATTATATAAGTGGGGTTCCTACCCCGGGTTCCACCTCTTTTTGGCCACCTCCATATCTAACGCCCTTTTCAAGCGTGCTTAGGAGAGATCCGAAAGGTAAGTGGCAAGAAAATGTTCAAAATTCCACAGCAAAGGTGGATTCGGCTGATTCAGCAGGAATCACCCTTTCCTTCACCCGAAGGAAAAGCAGAGAAGGATATCTTCCATCACTGCGACCCTATCCCCCTGTGTTACAAACAAAAGCCCGGAGACAGAGGTGCAAAGCTGCCAAACACAGAGGAATGGCTCCCCGCGGAGAAGACTGAAAACGAGAAGAAAGGGCTATTAAAAGGGAGGAAATAGGTGAACACGTTGAGAGGGAACGAGGAGAAAAAAAGGGGAGAAAGTGAGAAAATGGAAATAACAAAACAAGGGAAGGCGGGGGAGGGAGGGGAGTAGTGAAGGAGCACGCGAGCAAGGACTGGGGGAACAAAATTTACTGGAACGCTCAGTCGTGAACCAAAGGCTAAAACCAAAACACGTCGCAGAAGTGAAATCTCTATACACAGACGATCGCTAAGCGACCGGATGAAGTTGCTCCCTTTGGTGCGGTCATTAGGAAGGTGAAGAAAACCTGTCACCCTCTATGCAAAGGACTCCCGGCTTTCTGCTTCAGCGTTTGGCGTGGGGGCTCCTTGCCGTTCATGCAATTCTCCCTGAATTGTTTGCTTTTGAGAAGGGGGGGTTTGATTTCTACTTCGTCTACTTGGCCATTGACCTAGTAAGAATATCATCGTTCTGGCACCGGTGGAAGGGGGAGTCGATCTACACGAAAGCTTCTGTACAGACAACTTTGAAATCCACAGTGTGGATCTTGCAAATAGTTCGGGCAGGAAAGTTGGCAAAATCTCAGAAATAAAGAAAAACGCGTCATTCATCTCGCGGAGATGATGAGGAAAAGGTGAAGGGTCGAGTGTGAAACTGCCAATTCGTGAAACGCCTGGTATTAGAATAACATAACAGTTTTGGCTACAGCTCGGTGGTTAAAAGCTTCTAGAAGTTTGCCAGCTGTCCTTTAAACGGATGCACCGCTGAGATTAGGGACGGGCCTGAGACACCCTTCCATGTTAGGTCCCCAAATGTCCGCCTTGTAAACCTGTACGTCGCTGCTTTCACTTTTCCGGCGGTGGAAGGTTGGGACCTCCCGACTGCTGAGCCGAGGACGGGAAAACTAAGGGGAAACGTTATCTACGCTCCGCGAACGGCTCCACCCGATCTCGTTTTTCTGGCACTTCTCACTTTTCGCCGTCACAGCACGATTAGGCCACAGCGGCCTGAGGGATCCCATGCCCGGGGGAAAGCGGAGCGCTTCGCGCATCGTTAAGGATGCGTCGGGAGCTGACGGGCCGCCATCCCCGGGGCGCGGGCGAGGAATTCGGCTCCGACAGCAGGGGATCGACGCGCCTCCGGCCGGTTTGCTTGGCATGAGGCTCGTTAAGCTGATGGGCGTCTGCCAGCAGGGCAGGGAGAGTTGCGTATCGCTTCTGCCAGCTCCCGGCTTGAGTTACCGCCGGGGGCAGCCCTCCAAAATGCGCTCTGCCTTGTCAGCAGAGCGGGGCCGACACCGAAACACGAGTCACCTGCAAGGAGAGCATCATCCCCCGCCGATGGTGGGGAGCCTTCCCGTTTGCAGGGACCTGAGCTCTGTGGCTCCAAGGACGGGGAAAGCTCAACAAGGGCTTTGCAAAAGCAGAAGAAACGGCGGAGGCTGAGGCCCAGCTCCTTGGCAGGCTGTACCGGTACCGAAGGGAGCAGAGCAGGGAAGCGGATGGTCATGGTGCATCAGGGCGGAGGCCTTTGCCCTGGGAACTAGGAGAGACTCTTAGTCCTTTCGCCAGTTAAGGAAAAGTAAAAAGGGACGCCAATTACAGAAGCTCATCGATTTCTCTTGTAAATAGCTGTATGTTGACGGGTCTACGTTTAACCTAAGCGTAAAGCAGAGTAAAGATTGGGTTTTAACCGGTGCTACGCGAGGCTTTTTCAACCCCGTTCTCCAAGACGAGCCCCACTAAAGCAAGAGACCCGCGTAACCTGGGTATTGTCTTCACCGCACCCCCCTTTCACCTCCCAGCGCCGAAACAAGGCAGGCAGCTGAGCGAGAACTATCCATGCGGGAAGGTGGGCGAAGCCCTCCTGCGGGACTGCAGCTTATCTCGGGTCCAGGAGAAGGAGAGTTCACCTAGGGAGAGGGACTCGGCTCCACCATCCGTCTCCTTGTTTGTCCCTGGAGAAAACCAAGCTTCTCCTGTATCTCAGAAAATACACAGAACTATTTGGTGTGGGGTGGGAGGGAAGTTCCAGCGAGAGAAAAACGAGTCCCTCCCACAACGAAGAGTCGCTGTTTAAAACANAAAAAAAAAAAAAGAGGGGGGACCCCAATGTCACCTCCTCCTCCGTCCTTCTGTGCTCAGTGACATGCTAATGACTCATCCGTTATATCTGAACTTGGGCCGCGCGGAAAAAAAAAAAAAAAAAAAAAAAAA
>VXBJ01000704.1:2290962-2337221 GCA_013400055.1 Nycticryphes semicollaris | reverse complement strand
ATGGGGGCTTGTACTTTCAAAAGCTGTGAGGAATTACTGACGGAGCGACCCGAGTTTTTGCAGCAGCCGCCTCCTTTTCCAGGCCGCTCTCTTAGGGCAAGGGTGCAACTGCGTCAGCGGGACCGGGCTGTACCCGCTGGTGGCAGCGTGGGGACCTCACTGCCACGGCTCTGCCATCCCCCGTCTGTCCTGAAGCAGAGATGCAAATGCTCCTGCAGAGATTTGCCCTACTACTGGGCCCTAACCTTGGCTATCTCAGCCTAATGGCTCCTGCCCAAGCTCTGAGAACGAGTTGGACTACTTGCCATATGGGCACAGTTTCTTGGAGGGGAAAAAAAAAACCAAACCAACACTAGAAAATACATTACGATTCCTAAATCTTTCTCTTTTGGCGATGTTGGGAAGTGCCCGGTCCCGCCTGAGAAGCCCACCACTGCACAGGAGCTCCTCACGAGCATGTTGTCACCTCGCATCTCGTTTCACCATATCATATCACGGAAGATTCTGCAGCATATTGTGCATTACAAACGGGATCTGTAGGATTCGCAGGGATGTGATAATTAATTCAGCGAGGATGATGCTTAATATGGACTGGCCCGAAAGAAACGAGGTCTAAAAGGAATATGTGTGCGAAGGGGAGGGGGGAGGGAGAAGGGGGAGATGTTTAAAGTGTTTGAGCGATAAGGCAAATGTTCAAAAGCTACATTACATTTGCTTCCCGACCTCAAGAGCAGCTTGAAGCTTGGCATATGCTGCAGTTCCTTACTCATCACCGACTATAACTGGTAAAGCTCGTCCTGAGTTACTGAAGGAAAAGGCTCTGCTCTGCACCACTAGCACCGAGAGAGCTTGACCTTGGCACAACTCTTTCTCCCGCCAGTATCACGACAGACTCTGGCGCTGCTCCAGTAAGGCTTAGGCTCCAACCTTCCAGGGAGCGACCCCTCACTCGCATCCCGTCCCCGTCCGCCCTGTGTCCCCCCCCACCCCACCCCGGTCCCCGCAAAGGCATCCCCCGTCCCCTCTCTTGAGCCGAACCCTCGCGTCCGTGGACTACTTGGTGCTCTGCAAACTGGAGAGCGACAGCCCGTGGCACTTCTCCAGGCAGAGCTATATAGCTGGCACAGCTCCAGCCTCTCCCGGTGTGCCATCCCCACACAGCACTGCAGCTTTGGTCATATGAGCAGAAATGATGAGAAAAGCACTTTTTAATCTTTTCGCACTTGCTTCCCTGTTCAAACAGTTGCAGGATGGCTATGACTGACGTGCTCAGCGCTGAGGATATCAAGAAGGCTGTGGGAGCCTTTTCAGGTGAGTGCTTTTTTTTTTTTTCTCTTTTTTCTTTTACCCTCTTTCGTCTCTCCAGTTAAGGATAGCAGTGCATCTACTTAAGATTGGGAAAATTATAGGTTTCGCCCAGATAAAACATCAAAGGAGGATGTGTTTTCAGAAGTGCAGTGAAAGCATGACAGGTTTATCAAGTGAAGGGCTGCAGCCTCAGCAAAGTTGCTCTGCACGTTACATAGGTGAAATTTTAATTTTAAAGGAAGGCAAGCAATAACCGCGAACATACTTTGCTTCTACCGGGAGGGTACTTTCAAAGGGAACAAAACCCTCACGAACCGGGGTGGATTATACTTTGATGTGGGATAGGGAAGTCAGCCGTGGATGCTGGCACCTTCCCACTCACCCCCGAAATTCATTAATTCATTTTCAGGTATTACAGAACTGCTGTTTGTCCTTTCAAGGAGATAAGAAACGGCTCTTTTTTTTTTTTTTTTTTTTTTTTTTCTTCCTTCCTATGCGGAATCCCCGGGGCGGGCTTTGCTTTTCGGGATGGAGCAGAAGGCAACAGTAGAGCAAGCGGGTGCACCGCTCGACTGCAGGAGCTTTCTGCAGGACGAATTGCTGCAGCGGTCCACGCTTCCCTCTCAGACTCCTCCGGCTTTCAGGCGTTCCCTGCCCCTCTAATTTCATCGCGACCCTTAAACTGACAGCAAACCCTCTTCGTGCTTACAGGGATCCAGGTAGTTAAGGTTGCTCCCAAGGAAACGCCAGCAATGGTGCTGCGGGATGCACACGTTATATTTACCCCCAAAACTACCTGGCTGATTCCATCACCCAGAAGAGCAGCCTCTGTCCTGCTCTGTGCGATGACCTTCCCACACAGGCAGAAACGCAAAACCCGCTGAGCCCGAATAAACTCAGCAGCCGGTGAGTCGAAGGGACCCACAAACTGCTTTGCTCCATCCAGCAGCTGCCTTTCTCATTAGTTTCCATTGCTCTGGGGTCTGCTCCAAGCCCCGGAGCAGGTGCAATTAGCAGCAACTAATGACAGATCTCAGTCAAACAGCTCCCTAAAGACCGAGCCTCCTTAATTTTACGTAATACGAAAAGCTGCGGCGGGAATAAGGATGCACCGGGAAAGGGAAAAAAAAAAGCCCACAGCACGTTTTGGAGGTCACTGTATTGGATTTCTGATCCACACCTTTCCGATCCACACCACAGTCGTTAAACGACATGGGTGGGACAAAAGCGGGTGCGGCTAAAGGACGGGAGAGGTGGAGCAGGTAAACTCATTTATCTCGNGGGGTGGGAAACGGAACAGAACTGTAATACCCATGTGCTCTGAAACACTTCTCGTCAATGCTAGGTTCCGTAGTTGAGCAAGAGCAGGTTGTTTTTTTTCCAGGTATGGAGATGTCACAAAGTGACAGCGATCTAATAGTCATACGTTCCCAGACGACCCTTTCAGCGTAAAACTTAGCAAAAAAACCCCAATGGGCTTAAGGCATTGAAACGAGACCAAGCAGGTTAGACTCCAGCTCCCAACTCTATCACAGACTTCCCCTGTGACCTTGGGCAAGTATCCATCCCTCTGTAGTTCAGCTCTTCGTTTGCAAAACAGAGACACTGCCTCTCTCCCTCTTCCTTTATTTCACTTGGTCTCTGTGAAGCACAGAAAATTACAGTAGGTACATCTAGCTCCCACCGCGGCTGGGTTAAACAGTGCCTCTCAGGGTAGGACACACAACAGTTCAGAAGGAAACCACGGCTCTGTGTTGGTGTATGTTTCAATGACTTTTCTAAGCAGTTTTCTGGATTTCGCCTCTTACAGCGGCTGAATCTTTCAACTACAAAAAGTTTTTCGAGATGGTAGGATTGAAAAAGAAGAGCCCAGAAGATGTGAAGAAGGTTTTCCATATTCTTGATAAAGATCGGAGCGGCTTCATTGAAGAGGAAGAATTAAAGTAAGTAAAGACTTGTCCTTTCTCAAATAACCTCGTCCTAAGAGTCAAAATTTCCTGTTTTCTTTTTTACAAGGCTCTGGATAATAGAATGCAGTTCAATTTCTTGACTAGTATTTGTGTGCAACAATCAGATTGCTGGTTATATGATCTAAAGGGTGTTGGAGGTAGCTAGCTGGAGCTTTTACTGCAAAACCCTGAAACAAATGAGTGATCAATACTTTACTGACAGTCCTTCAGTCAATGCAGTTTCAGAGTACAGAGCTCCTCCTGAAAGTTAAAGAACGTCAGTAACAGAAGATACAGCCCTGGGGTCCAACTCACATATCAAATCAGGAGTACAAAGACATATAAAGTGAAACTGTTCTGGAGGAAAAAAAAAAATAACAAACAACAACCAACTTTCCTTTTTCCCATGCCTCTTCTTTAGGTTTGTACTGAAGGGCTTTACCCCAGAGGGAAGAGACCTATCAGACAAAGAAACGAAGGCTCTTCTGGCTGCTGGAGATAAGGACGGTGATGGTAAAATTGGCGCTGATGGTATGTGATTAGAGGAGTAAACTTTGATAGTAACAATCGAATATTACTCTTACTTACTGATGAGAACTGAGGAAATCTAGGAACCACTGGGAGCTGTGACCTTCTGAAGGGCACAATATGGATTTAATGAAATGCCCAGTCCTGCAACGTTTGCCGTCTCGCTTGCAGGCTTTAGGGGAAACAGGAGCCAAGTTCTGACACTAGATGGGGCAAGAGTTTGCCGAAACCGTGATGTAGTTAAGGCACGCTACAACGCACGACTGGCCACCCTATTTGACTTCTACTTCAACTCGTTTAATTTTTTTCCGTTGATTTCAGGGGAGCGAGGCTCAGGACACTGACAGTTCGAAGACCCGGCTTTGATTATAAAATTTAGAAAAGAGGAAAAAAAAAAAAAAAGCATTTCTGCTTGAAAATTAGTAAACAGGAAAGTAATGCATGATTTAGCAAAGTGATGCTCTTAAAATTTCACAGTCAGTCTGCTACGGAATTGCTATACAATAACCATCTACCCAGCTTTTGCTAGTGTTTACGTGGGTCTTCACAACTAAGAAAGCTTGTCACTCCCTTTCACTAAAGGACAGAATTAC
This sequence comes from Nycticryphes semicollaris, assembly GCA_013400055.1. Taxonomy (NCBI): domain Eukaryota; kingdom Metazoa; phylum Chordata; class Aves; order Charadriiformes; family Rostratulidae; genus Nycticryphes; species Nycticryphes semicollaris. The sequence continues at coordinate 2,332,843 of VXBJ01000704.1, read as the reverse complement.
AAGAAAAGAAAAACTTTTCCTCTCACAGCATTGCTTAAAAAATTTACTGCTGTTTTCTGTTCCTCCTTGGGATGAATCAAATTAGCCCACATACATCATTTCTCCTTTTTTCCTCTTTCTTCTGTATCCCTGAGACACACTGGAACAGACAAGAAGAGATGTATTTCTGAATTTAATATTTCCTATTTGCAGGAGATAGTAGCAGAGGTTTGTGGTTAGAGTACTAAATCATCTAGACAGCTGGCAGTTGCTAAGTTTTCACCATATTGACAAGCCACATGATAGGGTGAAATCTAAAAAAAACAATCTAAGAAACCCTCACATTTCTCTGTGTAAAAAATGGTGCCTCCAACTAAAAAGCAATTTAAAAAGGAATAAAAAACAAAATAAGGTCGACTAATATAGTCCCCCAGTTTAGAAGCTGAAAAAGTGAGGTACAAAATCACACACTGATGTATTAGGTAATATACTAGCGAAACTGCCTGTCCATAGCACGCTGGCTATCAGTGACTGTGGTTCTGTTTCTAGACTAAAGCCTCTTAATTTCTCAGATGATGATTACACCACAGTTGCAGAGGAGCAACTGTGAAGCATTTAGGGGAAGTTCCTGCTAAACTTTAGCGGCACTACCAAACCCAAGGAGTGTGCTACTACTTGACATTTCATATGCTTTTGTATATGGGTCCTCCTTTTGTTCCCATTGACATTGGTGACAGTGGTACTAAAATCAGTGGGCAAGATTTTCAGAAGAAAACATGATTCAGGTAAGTAATCTAACAACTGATCCACCCACCTCACATTGGGTACATTTTTCAGTTATTCCTGCAAGGCTGTAAAACAAAAGCAGTATCAATTGGAATAAAAGAACCACATTGTAGAATTATTTTTGGCTTATACAAGAGGATAAAGCATTAACTTTTTTATTTACAATTGACTATAATTTCTTGTTTGCTTGTTAATTGAAACAATGCCTGAAAGTCAGTACATTGTAAAAACACAGTACGAAACACCTCTTCCTATCTCTTTCTACTGTAACTTTTATTCTTCCTTAACTTTGAATTGGAATTATTCTAAATTTATATAGGATAATGAGAAGAGCAAGAAAGGCCTTTTTCTTTTGCTGCTTCTGGTCATAACCCTACTATACAACATTGCCTATTTCTTTTCCATTTCTTAAATTTGACTCCAACAGCAAATTGTTACACAGAAAAAGCTTGAGATACATGCAAAGTTAACAGCTGAGATTGTGACCAAAGGATGAGGATGACAGACACTTGCCAGCATTTTATTTGCTTAATAAATCCAATTCCAGATTATAATTACCTATGTAAATAAAATGTAAAGTCAGAAATGTACATCACATTCCTATTCGGTATGGAATGCTGTATTTCTGTTGCAAACCATTTGTTGTTTGCCTGTAACTGAATTGTCAGGTCTCACTTTTTTTGTTTCAAACATCAGTTTGTACATCACAAACATGCAGACTTTCACACAGGTTAATGGTAATCCATTAGGTGGCCCTTGAACGCTGTCCCTCAGGAGCCCATAGCGGTTGTAGGAGCTGATCTTCATGGATTTTTAACACCACAGAGCCATCTTTCTCAGACATATCATCCCAAACATTAACCCCAACCTAATCAGCCTTCTTCCAGTTAGAGGCTTCACATTACAAATTTTCTCTTAGGTCTCCTGCTTTAAACCTCTTATCATTCCTGTAAGACTGTTCAGCTCAGAAATAGTTCTGCTAGCTCACCTCTTGCCTGATCAAGATTTGTAATTTCTGGCTGATCTGCTACTTACAAACATTTGAAAAGTTGCAGCCTGTTCATGCAAGACGTGATCATCTTCTATGTGATGTCGAGCCTCCTCCATCTTCCCTGAATGTGAACAGAAGATGACAAATTAGAAAAAAATGGCAGGCCAAGGCCAGGTTAACTAATGAAACTGCACATATTAGCTTCCAGATCAGATTGGAAGCAGCTTTGTTAGCTTCAGGAGAACCTTTATAAGAAAGAGGAGAAACAAAAATGAAGACTTCTGCTCATAATGTTTTTTTAACTATGTTTTCTGTATTAGCACTGGACGTGTACCTCATGACTTTCAGTTTCTTGATATTAATAGACTTGAGAAAGTACACAGAGAATTTAAAGTTCATGCGCTGTGGACAGAAACAATCCAAATTTTTATGCCAGTAGGTCAAAATATTTTCCTTGATACAGCTCAACTTCCACAGACATTTTAAAATATTTCACTGTTTTTCTTTTAACATTGTAAAAATGAGACGAGACAAGTATTCAGAATTACAACTGATAAGTCACGACCTTGGCACAGGTAAAAGTCAAGACAAAAAAGAAAAATCTTTTGGAAGTCCTTCTTTTCTTATCTTATCCCTCTTTGTGCTCTTGTATCTTCTAAAATAAATTAGTATAAGTCATTACTTATGGAGTTTCCTAAACAGATTTGCTATTGTACAGATAATGTAAAAACCACAATCTGATGAGAGAAATCATTAGCCTCCAACATATCCTCTGTAATTATATCTGTTACTTCATCAAAATGCTACTGGGTATGCATTAGACTGCTATAAACTACGAAACTTTACTGAACACAGTGAAACAATCCTCTCCTTTTAAGACAGAGCTTTGACACAAGGTAGCTAGTAAATTGTGTTACATGCCCAAATAGTCTAAATCCTTGTAATTTAAAACGATTATTTGTGTAAAGAAAGATATAATTTTGTTTGGAAGGAGAATTACGACTGGAAAAGAGGATGCAGTCCATCATGAGGATTCTCTCACTAACAGGCCAGTCACAGGCAACAATCCTGTACCAACAGGCAGGGGCTAATGTACAGTGCCTTATCTCAGAAGTCTTGCATATATGAATACGCTTTGTAACAATGCCTCCAGGAGCCACAGGCAGTTGGTCTGACCTTCACAGGCAAATAAATAGGGAACTAGTTTACAAGGTATTTCAACTGGAACATCTTTGAAATATTTAAAGTATATGGAAAATCCTGGAAAAAGTATTAGGCACATAGCAGTTATTCATGAAGGAGTATTTTATGGTTTGCTGGCTATCAGAAAGTACCCATGAAATATATTGCCATTTAGTGATAATATCACTAGCAAAATGTATTATAGAAAATATTTGGCTGCAAGTCTGAATAACCTTTTCAAAACATATTCTGTAGATACAAATTATTATGAAAAGGATTTAATTTAGCTGTAGCAAGTATGACAACTAATAGAATACGCATAGCTAGTTTTCCCTTTTGGAAAGGTTTCATCCATGGCAGTTCGTGTTTCTTTCTGCAGGATTTATTCACACAGTGATTTAATAATCATAGCCCTTTTCATATTTTTTTTTTCCCCAGAACAGTCTGGGTTTCTATCACAAGTACTTTATGCTACCTCTTAAATTCAGTTTGCAACACTTTCGATCTATGTGCCCACCACATACAGGATTTATACACATTTTGTGTTAAGTAATCAGCATCACTAACCCTAATTTGGATTTACATCTTTCAAAATGATGGATAAATTTGGATTTAATTTAAACCCTTTGTCACTTTTATTTCTCTGTCTGGTTTGTCAGCATTTGGCAATGTGTTTTTTGGACACATCATCAAAATTGCTACCTGTTTGTACACACCAGCCAGTAAAGATCTCACTTGTTAAGAGTTTAGCATTTTTCAACTGAACATTAGAATGTTCTTTAAAATGCCTAATTTTAATCTCTTGTCTTTTTTAGTTGCAAGACATAACTCTTCATTCTGGCCAACTTCAATAATTTTCCCTTCAGCCTTTACAGATGACTGCCTCCCCTATTTGTCATTTTCCTCTCAGCTGATTATGTTAAACCTATAAACCACTCTCTCTGTATACCCTCTAATCCCTTTATCGTCTTTGTTGCCCTTCTTGGGATTCCCTCCAGTCTGTCATTTTTAACGCTCTGAGGCACACACAACTGTGCAAGGTATTCTCAAGTGTAACTGCTCCAAGGTTAGATGGAGTTAGGAATTATAACCTCCTTGGGTAATACAGTATTCAGAGTGCAGTATGCCAGGCAGCTATTCACTGGGACACAAATGTGCCTTTTCCATGCTTTATTACCCTGCTGAAAGGCATTATATATATACCAAAGCATAAAATAACCCCAAACTGCAGCTAGATACATTTATGTAAATATTATGGGTGTAACATTAATAAAAGCCACAGGGTAAAATCCTGGCCCCTCTGAGATCACAGGAATTTTTCTCGGTGTCACCAGTGTAGTGGAGATTGCTACCTAGGTTTGTGTCAGCCTTCTGTTTATGTAATCTGTCATTTTCAGCCAATTTGCCATTACAAAATTGAGTTTAAATGTTAAAATGAGTTTATTATTTATAATATAGGGACATGAATACTCTGAAAGACTCATTAATAAGTCTCTTTGCCAAACTCTGATATAAAGGAAATTTATCTCACTGTAAAATTAAATTTCTCGTTCTTGCCTTCATCCCATTGAGATTTACAAAGGAATAACGGGGAACTAATCAAGTTCTTCAGATTAATAGCGGTGGACAGTCTTGACAGTCTGGCACGTATAACGTATCTTCCTTACCCTCAAAAAAATCCTTTCATTTCACTGTACGACTTCCCAAGTCATACTTTCCCTTTAATTAACTTGGATTTCTTTGTTCTTGTGCTATTGTGATGTTTCTGCTACACCAGTGACTCTATAATCATTGTAATATGCTTCCTCCTTCTTTACATTTTCTTTTTTTAATATTTCTTTTTTTTTTTTTTTAATTTTTCCCCTCTCCAGAATTTGCAACTCTGGTGGCTGAATCATAAAGGCTTTGACCAATGCAAACCCTTCACCCATCCTTCACTGCCCAATTCCAACCACCTCCTGCTGACTGCTTTGGCTCCTGTTCTATTTATTTATGTTATTTTATACTCCAGCTCTGTTCTCTGCAATCCTGCAACTCTGTAATCGTGCTGAAAGACACTGTTAAAATAATAAAGGTCACATCAATCTGGGCTTTATTCTCTCTCACTATAACTTGTTTCTTATGTCATATAGGCTTGGCACACGCTGAGAGAAAATTTTACTCTTTTGCTGACATCCCTGCTGCTTTGTCCTTTGCTAGGGTAAAGCAGGAAGAAATTTTGAAAAATTATTTGGGATAAAACATACATATAATGAGTCATTCAGTCCAAGTTCTGAACTGTGGCAAAGCTGACTGCATTATTTTTAAGCCATCCCTCCTAAATGGATGCATACTCATGGCCTGGAAAATCTCTAGTGATGGCAATTACCCAACTTAATTTGGCAGTTTGTTCTTTCAACTTAATCAGTGTTACGGCTAAAATGTATTTCCTAATATTTAACTTACGTCTCCCCTGCTGCATTTTGGTGATCGGTAAATTGATACTTGTCTGTATCATTTGTTAAATTTTCCCGGTGCAGGGGGATTTTTGGATAAAAGGTTTGACAGGAATATCAATTGGTGCCAATCACACATGGGGACAGCTTCGTAAACTATTAAAAAGCGGTCACTTCTGAAAAACAGGATATGTTTACGAGCAATGTTACACAACTATCTAGGACAGAAAGAACAGAACACTCACAAGGAACAACAGTATATGAATTTCATGAAAGGGGACACCAAGATTCAGGTGTGATGCTACTGTTGTCACTGCCACTGTTAAAACCACATATCAAAAAACCCCATCAAAAAATATTTTTCTGAAACTTTACCAGAGAAGTGAGTATCTTTCTTTGAGTTACAGACAGGAAACTGAGACTGAAGCTAAGAAAATGGCTAGCCAACAGTAAGCCTATGACAGAGCAAAGAACTAAACACTTGTTTCCCAAATCCTGTTCAATAACTTTGGCACCAAGCCCATGCTTTTAATCTTTTTTTTTTTTTAAGCAAAGATTAAAGTGGGGAGGAGAGGAGGAGAATAATGACTTTTAGGCAACATCTTCCCCACATCTTGACAGAACATTGATTACTACTGCAATAAAAAGGAAGGATATTTGCCGTTCCTGGATTCCAAACTACTCTCTGCAGCAATAATACCTTATATTCCATTTAGATTTATTATTCCTAATTCAGCATAAACAAAAAAGAAAAGGTTGAAACCCTGTCCCTATCACCTAGTACAGAATACCATAGTCTGCCACAGTGCTCACCCAATGCCACTCGAGAAGCCAATAAACGCTCCCCAAAACCTTTCTAGATTCTTACTCTGTAGTAACTTGCAAGAAAGATTTTTTTTTTCCTGAAGCTGCTCTGTGTTCAAAAGAAATCCTCTGCTTTTGCACAATGTATATATGGATCTGAATAATGTATTGATTTTTAAGTATTCTAAATAAAGCAAATAAAAACGGATTGCAATGAAGCAAGACGGGTTATTTACTTTTTCGCGGCCGCTGCTGACCTCAAGTGGCAATAAAGCCTAATTACAACAGTATACAGGGCTACAGAAAAAAACCTTAGCAACCGAGTATTGAAGTACCATGAATGAAGATCCATGGAATCAGAGAATCGGCATAAAAATCCCTACATAAACAAAGACCTGCACAGTCTCTTTCTGTTCTTTGGACCTCCAAGGATTTATATTTTAATGCTTCACCTGATGACATGAAAGCTGAAATTTTGTGCAGGGCTTTAATAAAAAAACAGCACAGTAGAACATAGCCATTAAGGAGTCTAAAAAAATTATTTATAGCACAATACGTGACATAAAGTAAGTTACAGCAACATTAATGGGAATATTTTACTGGCATAGAAGTCTGTAGACCCTAATGTTTTCTGTATCAGCCTTTCATCACATTATTCCCTCAGTCGCTCCTGAACAAGCAACACCAAGTGCCTAATTTGGCCTAAAATTTTTCAGCTATATAGTAATGGGTGAGAAGAAATATCCTTTTACTTTCAAACTGAAAAAACTTACAATATGGATGCCACTTACAATGGGTAGAGAGACCTCAAAAATACCATACTAACTTCTCATGGTGATAGTACTGGTATTGCAAACAGCATTTTGTCAGTTTCAAATATGCAACTGGTATGCTCAGAACCTATGTAATCAGAATTCTCATAAAATCCATTTGAAATCACTTTTTTTCCTAACTGTATTTTAAATTCAAAGTTCAAATTTCAATATTAAAAAATGATATCATTCAAACACATGTGTAATGTAAACATATCTCTGCCCAAACATAAAATTACTGTTTTATCAACTATCATCAAATTATTACTGTTTTTTTCCACTGCTGGCTCTTCAATGTTTATCTTAGAGTCTTACTTTTCCCACTCATATTCCTTCCAAACATTCCCCAAATCTTGAATTTCTCCATTTTCAATTAACAAAAATTTTCCTTTTAAGTGGAAGTTATGTAGTTGTGGCTCAAAATGTAGCAAACAAATGCAAAGTTTCAAGTTACAATGAAATATAAAAACCAAACATTATACATGCAATATATTAAATTATTTGTTTTCATATCACTCTTAACTCTCATTTTAATGTCTTTAAGACTGTCACAGAAAATACTGTAATGACTGAAGAAACCAGAATTTACTACCAAATTTAATCAGGCTTTCAGCAGAGTGTGGATTATAGTATGGTAGACAAATTAAAAAAACCAAACCATTACTCTGGAATATACTATTTCAGTAAGAAAGATGTTTTAATTTTCACATGCATAAGCAAAGGCACAAAATTAAGTTCTTCCATGAAACATTTACCTTGAATTTCTTAATTGGTATATTATTCTTTGTCCTAAACAGTAAGCATTCCATAATTTTCTCTCCTGTTGTAATATAGTAGAAGTTATGAAAAAAAGCCAACTCCAGGCATCACGTTGAAGACAAAGTTTCACATAATCAGTACACATCTCCTCCTTAGATGCACAGCCAATGGTTTGTAATGAGACAGAATTGGATGAGATAAAATATGTAAATTATATTTACGCATACAAAAAAAAGATACAACTTGTTCACATTAGTATTATATATTGCTAGGAAGGAAATACAGCTTAGGCTCAGCAACAGCTCAAAAGGAAGATGAGCTGAATCCTGAAGTCATAGACAAACCATCATTTCCTAATATATAACATTAGTATTTAACAAACAGGGTTTCTACCAACAGACCATCACCAACTCTTAAATATTTTCAAACAACCATTTACCATTAACAAATTCTTAACCAACAAATTCATAATTGTTTATGCTTTAAGGGTCCTGCCAAGCTTTTAATGGAGTTTCATGGATCAGCAATTTTCCACATGTCTTATTTTGGGAATCAATGGACTGGAGGCCATAACACCTGTTCACTTTGCAGAAGCTGAGCTAGGATTTATATTTACAGCCTATCCACCAGTCCTGAGCTCATCACTGCCTAATGTCCTATGATTGCTTCCACTCTTTGTTCACTTCATCAAAGCAAAACTTGCTTGTTTGCTTCTTTTTTGCCTTTCCTGATTTTGCATCTTTTGGGAGCAAATAAGGACACTTTTCCCTAGCTTCTGAATACTTTCAAAGATCAGAAATGCAGTTCAGGTTCTGCTTTCTGGCAACACACACATAGTTTTTCAAAACCTCTGTGCTATCATAGCTAAACATTAACAATATTCCATCCAAAACAGAATTAATATTGTTATGAAATGAAAAACTGTGACATTGCACAGTATTTGCAACAACTTCTGCCTCAATAAAATATCATCAAATATGAATTTATACAAGGTTGATTGAAGGCATAAGTATAGAGCACAAAATTTAATTTGACTCTAAAATAGCAGATTGAGATTTAAGTGGTCAGCAGACAGAGAACACAGTTTTTATATGGTATCCATTAACACACCAGAATTCAGCCGTGGTCAAAGCACATGCTGATATTCTTGTTCTAACATCACACAGGAACCATGGGTAACACCAACACATGAGCACAGGCTTTAGCACATGCTTGTGATTAAAATACCTCCTCTAGATCTTGTTTTCTGATTGCTAACACGCACTTGAACTCCTGCACTCGCATCCTGAGCGAGTATTTTAGCAGATTCTCTGTTCCAAAGAGACAAACCCTTTAGAAATCCCTACGCACTCTAGATCTCCAACATTTGAAACAACTTTCCTCCAAAATGAATGAGGGGGAAGCCAAATGTGTCTGAAGGTGGCTAGCTGTGTGCATGAGAGATCAATCATCGAAACTTTCCCAGATGGTAGGATTTCCTAATGAGGGATAATTACTTCACAAGTACATTTCTGATTAGTGCTTTTTTGGTTAATAAAGTAACAATGCTTAATGAAGGTTGAAACAGTTTTAAAGGCAGAAGTTAATATAAACACAAGTATCAGAGTTCCTTCTCTAGCTACCAGAAAAATAGAAGGGACTGCATAAGCTACAACAATAAATGGATCAGAAGAGCCAAATAAAAATACTGGAGGGCACTTAAATAAGCCTATGGAACATGCAGCTAGAAAAGACATTTTTTTTTCATAAACTCAGTCAGTCTTCCATTTAGGAAAATATAAATGAAAGTATCTTGTCAACGCCTGATTCAGAATGTCAAACTCTTACTGCAACAACAGTTTTTAATTAGAGGAGATGCTGGTCTGAGCAGTGAATGGTTTATGTACAAAAATACAGTTGGCTTCACTGGTGTTACAGTGAGACAATGCTGGCATCGACAAAGGGATACTTAGGCCTTCAAGGGGTAAGAACACAGTAACTCTCTGATAATTCCCACTTTGCCTCAAGAGCTTCCGCACAGGTTTGAAGAGGCACAGGAAAAGTGGTCAAATGCTTAACTGCTGATAACTGGGGGGAAGGCCCATGGGTTGCTGAAAAACACAGGCTTCAGAGACATTTTCAGGTTTTGGAAATGTTGCCTGGAAGGTTTTTTAAAATCTAATATTCTCATTGTCAACAAACTCTACTTTCTGTATTTTCACAATGCAATGCAGTTTAAAAGAACGTATCACTAGAAAGATACTAAAATATATAGGTAACAGCAAATTATCAAGTGCTTATTACTGCTTTATATTAAAGAGGAATAAGAATTATGTGGCTGTGCTAATTTTATGCTTCCTTCTGCAGATGAATGAAGATTTTCTGTCTTAAAAACATTTGCATTCCCCCTCCCCCTTGAAGTAATTTCCAATTTTGCTGGAAACAGCACAATTGCATCTACTCTTTCAGCTGCAATGGGTTGTTGAAATTGAGCTATTGCCCAGCACCTGCTCTTAGTCAGACAGCTGAAATCAGAGGTTAGGGGAAAAAATAAAGATTTTATGTCATTGTAATGCAAGTCTCCTTTTAGCTTTGCTGCAGTCAGTGTTCAATTATGTTCTGTAACAATCTCCATTACTAGAGCCAGTGTTTTTCTGTTTCCCTCTGCATGTATTAACTTTCTTGTTCACACGTGATAGCCTTCTTAGCAAAGCAGAGGAGTCTTAAGAGACATTTGCCGATAGATTTTATGAGTCTACATCTTTTTTTTTTTTTTTTTGCCCGTTGAGGAGCCTGGTGTTAAAATGTATCTTCATTTTGAATGCTCCAAAGGAAGATAACTGGTACAATAGAACTCAAATTATTTCTCACTGAAGGCTTGATAGGTCAAAATTAACCTGAAATTTCATCTAGTCTATTGAATACAAAACATAGAACACGTAACAATGAAGGGCTCCCGTGTAATTTTTTTCCTGTGTTATCCTATTTTTACAAGCTCAGGATCCTTCCGATTCAGAATTTTTATCAGTTTGCTGTGTAAGCCAGGTGTTTAAAACTTCATCAGAAACAGGAAGTAAGGCCCTACATCTGTAGGAAGAAAGCAACAAAGACTTCGACCAGCATAACTAGGTAGCAAATGGGAAGGAACGAGCTGGTGTGAGCAGCTACTGGGAACACAGGAAGGGGAGTGTTACTTTTGAAGGACAGAGCAATAACAAATGGACAGAGAACTCTGAGACAGGGGCCATAGGGTGAACACCACAGAAATTCAGGGGCTGGGTCTTGGGGAAAAGGAAATCCAGAGCAGGAAGGATTGGAGATGATTAGAGGGAGGATTTGAAAAGCTTAGCGTAGAAAAGGTTTTATTATAATAAATTGACCTTGGAAAAAAAGGACATAGATAAGGTGGAAAAGTTTGTTCCTAAAAAATAACCTGTTAGAAAAGTGGAGATGATAGAAAACAGAGTATTGTAAATTCTTGAAAATTTTATTAGGAGTCAAATATTTCTCTTCTCCTTCCTCCATTAAAGATCCACATCCTGGAGTCACATGGCTGACTCTCAGTTTTCAGCAAGAAGATTTTAGCTGTCATGGCTGTAGAGAAAACCTTGCACATTCAAAGCCTAAAAACTTATACAAAATATAAAACAAAAACATAACCATTTATTCTTTAATACAACTCATTATTTGAATGTAGCCCATTTATAGTTTTTATATTAGTGTAAACCTAGCAGCAGCTTTCTAAGCAGACATCAGTTAGAGATCCAAAAAAAGATTCCCAGCTGATAGAATAATCATCATTATCACCACATAATGATTGGCACGCTGGAACTATGGGTAGCTCATTTAAAATGTCATACATTCTGTATTCAACAGATTAACCCCTTCCCCATGGTGCAGGAGCATACTGAATGCTCACTTATCAGCACCTAAGCACCCTACACGTGACTCCGTGCAAAAGAGGATGGCAATGATCTCTCTGACAGTAGTGTACTCACAGCTGAAAGAGGTTCAGGCCACATACAAAGCTACAGCAAATCTTCAGTCTGTCATAGACACTCCCCAAGCAGAATCTATACAGCATTAAGACTTTCTGTATGAAGTTCCAGATCCGTGATCAACTATCCACATCTAACGCTTTGGGGTACATTCTTAAAAGCTGAACAAAGATCACGGTTTTGTTCCCAGCCCTTCTCCCGGCCTTTTCATTTTTCAGTGCAACCAGGCACTGAATTCTGACTGCAATTTTCCTAGCATCCATGCACAAGAACAAAGATTCAAGCTGGAAGTTTACCAGACATAAGCAGAATTCTAGGAGATGCTGGTCTGAACAATGGTTTATGTTCAAAAATACAGTTGGTTTCACTGGTGTTACATGGAATACAACACTGGCATTAACAAATGGATACTTAGACACTCAGGAGGTAAGAACACTGTAACTATTAATTCCCACTTTGCCACAAGAGCTTCTACACAGGCCAGAAGAGGCACAGGACAAGTGGTCAAATGCTTAACTGCTGACAACTGGAGGGAAGGTCCATGAGTTGCTGAAAAGCCAAAAGCTTCAGAGACATTTTCAGGGTTTGGAAACATTGCCTGGAAGAATTTTTTTTAAGGCTAACATTTTAATTGTCAACAAAGCCTACTTTCTCTATTTTCATAGCGCAATGCAGTTTAAAAAGAACTATCACAGAATCACTAGAAAGATCCTAAAATACATAGGCAATGGCAAATTATCCAGTGTTTATTACTGCTTTAACATAAAGAGGAATAAGAATTACGTGGCTGTGCTAGTTTTACTCCTCAAAAATTCTCCTTACCTTTACTGTTGTGGATTTGAATGCATCCTTGAGCAATCTGACTTTCATGCCATATTCACCAGAAGAAAGGACTTAACAGTTACAATTCGCATACTTGGATCAAGTTTACAGCCTTGTAAAGGAACTACCCAGCATCCAACAATTTACCAGTTTTCACTGACGCCACAACCGCCATTCATTTCTAACTTCCACTTTCCCAACGTAGTAGGTCAGAAAAACAAATGACAGATATGCCAGATCAGTCAGCAGCGCTGTTGCAACTGCCAACAAATCCTTTGGCTGATTCAACCATTTCATAATCATCTTACATTTCAGTGCACCGAGTCTCAGCCAAAAAGCCTTCATATCCATGTCTCAGTCCCTACCACAAAAGAGTAAAATCTGAAGACCTGGAACTATAATGCCATTATCAACAGTGATATAGAACGCATCCACATTCATACTTTTATGTTAATAGCTCCACTCTGAAGAGAAACAAAATGCAGTTTTGGGGAATGCCAAATGAAATAGCCCTCAAAATAGATGAAGTTTCTATTTATTCTACTACTTGGGGAAAGTGTAAAGAACGGAAATCTACAATAAAATTTACACATCTGTTCTTGTGGTTTTCAAAGCTCTCCAGACACATCAGTAAAAAAATCAGTCAGTTCTGTAAGACTCCGTACAGATTTTAAAAGAAGCTGCATGAACTCAGAATATTCATCCCTTTGCAAGATATTTCTGATGTTGTTTTGTCACACTCTTTCCTTTTAGTAACATAGGATTTAAAAAAAGAACTGCTGAATAGCTTTAAGAGATTTCTTACAGAAAGATCTACTAACTCCTTTCCTCAACATTAATGCCCTCCTGAGAAGCATTTCTTACTCCAAAGAAAGTTAACATTACTTCTTCAGTAGCTTTTATTAGGCAGCAAGTTCAAGTCACAGGTTGTAACCTGCTCAACTCGGGACATATCCAGAACGTTGGCATCTACACATGAATAACTATAAAAACAAGTGCTAGGAATATTAGTGAATTCTACCTCACAAAAATCACTTTTTAACAAGTATACATTGTGAAAGGTACAATGAAGTGACCCGCGCAGCACCTGACAGAATCTGAAACGCAAGCCATGCATCAATCTAAAAGGCTGCATGCCCTCAGTTTAATCCTCATTGTAAAGTCTTACCTTGCCTCTGAAATTCCTTGTCGCTCCTACTAGAGCTGCCGTTCCACCATTGCTGCCTTCTGTAGCCCGACAAAATGCAAACCACACATAGACACACGTGCAGCTTATCTGCCGTTTTGTGACCATTGCCTGAAGGAATGTGACTTCCAATTTCAGGATCCTGTGGCTGTCAGGGCAAATTACCCTGCTCACATTAGAGAAGGGGCACTTCCCACTCATAGGAATCTTGCTTTATTTGAGGAAGAAATTAAATGTGTGAATAAAACCAGCACTCTATTTCTCCTTAGCTGCTAAATACAGGATTTAACCTAATAAAGACTTCTCTAGGGTAAGAACCTCATCCTCCGTTGTTGCTGGGTGTTTGTTTATTTTAAATCCACAGGGTTTACCTTCCTTCTCTCTCTCACATATTCAAGATGAGAGAAGCTTCAGTGAGCACAGCTACCAGTATTCCAATTTATTCAGAAGCAACCCCTGTGGACTGCTAACAGCAGACTGTGATTCGGCTTGGATTACAAGGTGCAGATAAGTAATTCCATCCTTAATCTATCACTGTCAATGCCAGTAAGAGAACAACTTTTACCTGTGAGAAGTCAGGCAGAGGAAAAGACTGAGATGGGGGGAGAGTGAGGGAAATGTGTGGCAAAAGGACAGCAGAAATACAGAGGACCCAAGTTCATTTAAAGCTCTCTGTGCAAGTGCATGTGGAGTTAAGCAGGAAATGAGGGAATGGGGTAAAGCACCATGGTGCTAATAGGAAAGTAGCAAACAGAAAGGACACAGCCAGATTCCAAGCAGATTTTTTCAATAACAATGAAAACTCGCTTCCAACATAATCTATGCCTTCTATTACACTGAGCCCAGTGTAAACTGGTAGAGACGCTTGAGACCTCAGTAAATGCTGATGGATACCACTACATTGCAGGCACAATCAATAAATCTCAAGTACATCATAATGGAGCCTCAAAGCCTTCGCATACAGACCTGTCAGTAAACTGGGACAGTATTACAAATAGACAACAAAGGATAATGCAAAGACTGCAAAAATGGAACAACACAGAGACAAGTGAATTTCTTGGAGGATGGAGCGGAAGACAGAAAAGATGAAAAAGAAGGTAAGCTATTTAGACATAAGTGATGGAGAACATCAATAACCACACACTCGTTTTATGTGACAGAGGATTCAGGAATGGATGAGAAAACAGTGAAAACAATAATGAGACCTGGGATTAATTTTTCTTTTCCTTTTTAAAGGAACCCCTAGCAGTGACTCCATCACTATTGTCCCACTACAGTCATCATGTATAATTAAAGTCTCTGACCACTCAGACTAGAGAGGTCCCTTTAAGGATTTTATCACAGAANCAAAAAAAAAAAAAAAAAAAAAAAAAGCTGCTTTCTAAGTATGAATTACCTTGAGGTTAAAAAAAAAAGCTTGGAAAGAATTTGTTTTCAACCAATTCTAATCTTGGAACTTCCACTCTTATAACCCAAATATAGATCCATTATTGACTATTCTCTTCTTCCCAAGCTTAGTTACTGCTTCCATAGTAAGCAAATTCCGTGCTCCACAGTAAACCACCTAAAGCGCACACAAGCAAAGTTTATAACCTGGAAGAAGTATTCTTTTTATTAATGACACACATTCTAACAGCATAAGAGCTTTCAGAGATCAGAATGAGCGGGAAAACAAGGAAGCTTCACAGTCAGCTTTTTCAGCTCTAACCCAAACCCACTAAGTTTGACTTGGACTGCTTAAAGAAGACACAAGATCAGTTTCAAGATTAAGAATAGGGCATATCAATAGTTTAAGTGTAGTCAAGGGAGATCTTAGTAAAAATATTTGAAAAAGAAGAAAAGTAAATAATTCACAGAATCGTAGAATCATCTGTGTCGGAAGGGACCTTCAAAGGTCATCTAGTCCAACCCCCCCCCAGTCACCCCAACTAAACCAGGCTGCCCAGGTCCTCCCCTTGAATACCTCCAGGGAAGGGGCCTCAACCACCGCCCTGGGCAACCTGTTCCAGTGCTCCACTACCCTCATTGTAAAGAACTTACTCCTAATATCCAATCTAAATCTGCTTTTCTTCAGTTTAAACCCATTGTCCCTCGTCCTGTCACTGCAGGCCTTTGTAAATAGGCTCTCCCCAGCCTTCCTGTAGGCCCCCTTCAGGTACTGGAAAGTTGCTGTTAGGTCTCCCTAGAGCCTCCTCTTCTCCAGGCTGAACAACCCCAGCTCCCTCAGCCTGTCCTAATAGCAGAGGTCAGAGAGACCAACCTACTGCGGCATGAAAGACTACAACATTAAGAAAGAGGGAAAAAAGGAACAAAATTCTGAGCTACTATAAGAAAGTTACTAAGAAATTGGTGAGTGAGAGCTCTCTCCAGAAGAACAGTAACAGTCAAAAGCAAGAAAAAAAAATCAGCAAGATTCTATGATTCTAACAAACATGAACTGGAAGAAAAAACTAATAGATAAAACGTTGGCCCAGGTTGACACAAAGTGTTGCTTAACTCCCACAGAGGACACACAGGCCTCATAAACTGGTCATCTGAAACACGTTGACCCAACCCACACTGTGAAATTCAGCACGCTTGGGACCGAATGTAAACACCTGCAGCCAAGAGCAAAGCCCAGTGCAGTTGTTCTGACTCCAGCCCTCAGCACCAACACGGCAATGAGCCAAATCACAGGGCTCCCGCAGCAGACGACAGGAGACAAAACACCCTCTCCCGACCTCTCCTCGGGTGAGCTCTTGCCCCTCTCCTCAGCCCACATAACAGACACTCCAACCGCCACTAACAGCGCCCCAACTTAGGCCCGACCGTTAACCATCCGCGCTTGCGCAGAACATTGGTCGGTGGGGAGTGTGTGAAATAGCTCCCCAGGGCAGGCAAGCTGGTAGCGCGCATGCGCAGAAAGGCCCGCTGTCAGGCATAGGGTGAGGGCGCATGCGCACGGAAGATCCCATTTCTTGGGATCGTAGGCAGGACACGGAGGCTTCCCTCCTTCCCTCACTTGTCTTTTCCCTCTTTGATGCTGCCGCGCCCCTATTACATAGCTCTTGTCCCGTATCTTTGTTATTTTCTGCCAAGTCCCCCCTGGGTTAATTTCCGCTCTGTGGTACGGTCCCCTGTGTTCTACCCAATAACAAACCGGCTCCTGAAAACGTACTTAGTTGCCGGGCAGAAACTGCTCTCTTTGTCCCAGTAACACGAAGGCGCCGTCAGCTGAGCGAGCTACCCCGCCTTAGCGCCCAGAAGGGTTTGACTGACAGGACGTTTGATGGGAGGGCAAAGTCAAGAAAGCCAATAACAACTCCGGATTAGCATTGAGGACCAATTGATGAGCAGGGTTCTCAGCCAACCGAGCTGGGCGGGTTGTGGCCTCCTGAAGGAGGCGGGGCTTTCGGTTGCTAGGGCCGCGCTGTTGCTAAGGCCGCCGCGGAGCGCGGTGGCGGCGGCAGCAGCTGCTGCTGCCCTCCTGGCCTGCCGCCGCTTTTCCCGGGTCGCGGCGATGGTGAAGCTCGCTGCCAAGTGCCTCCTGGCAGGTGAGTCTAGTCCGTCCGGCCCCATCCGCCCCGCTGGCGGTAGGGGCCTAGAATGGCTCCGTGGGGTGGGGTGAGGCCGACAGCGGGGTGGTGCCGGGACGCCCAGTCCCCCTCGGTGAGGCGGGTGGTGGCGGGCCACGCCGGGAGGCCGTATGGCTTCTCTCAACCCCTCGTCGAGGGGGTGGCCCCGACGGAGAAGAGGTGGGGAAAGCAGTGACAGGAGAGAGGTGAGGAGTTCAGCTCTCTCGAGAAAGGAGCGGTGGAAAAAAAAAAAAAGACATTTTTTACAAAGAGTGTTTCTACCCTGTGGAAAGGTGGGGTGAAGGTGGGCAAAAGCATGAAGGGAGCAGATTAGACAGCCCGAGTCCTGCCTCATACTCCCTTTGTGCTGGAAGAAAAAAAATCACGACAGAAAGATTCTGGGCTTGTAAAGGAAAGGTAGAGCCCTAGAAAAGAGTTGCAAGATGAAGCATGTGCACTCCACAGAAGCGTATTTTTCCCCAAGCACACTGGAGGTTAACCTGAAAAAAAAGGTGAAGTGAAAAACACTGATTTATTTAGTCAGGATGGATTAAGGAGGTGTTGAAAGTAAGTGCAGCTGACTGTTTAACACTGCAGGAAGAAAACTTTTTTTTTTCCCCCCTCACTCTCTACATTGAAACTCTATGCAGCCTCAGCCAGAAACACGAATCTGTAAAACCTTTGTGTGCAGATAATTCCAAAGTTCATCTCTTTGCTCCAACCCCTTTTTTTTCCCCCTCCAGAATAAAATGTTCGCTTTCTTTTTGGACTTGAGAAGCAGCTAACTGTCAACTTGCACAAAGCTAGGTGTGATTGTTGGTAAATGGAAAAGATTTAATCTTCCTCATGCCTCTGTTGATAGTTATTGTGGAGAGCGTGAGCATCATGCTTGTCTTCTAGATTTGAAACTTAGACATCATTTCCAATTTGGAAATTTCCAGGTCCCAATACATAGGCTTTGCTTAAGTCTTTCAAGTTTTGTTTAATGTTACCAAGGCCAATTCCATGGCCATTTTAAACGCACATGAGTTTCCTTTGGATGACCCAGTTACGTGCTTAATGCTAATCGGGCCTGGAGCTGCTTTTTCAATTCTGTTCACAACACAAACAACAGGAAAGACCTGTCCCATATGTAGTGCTCCTAAGTACTACAATAATATCCATGTATTATTAAAAATAATAGATTGATGAAGCAGGCCAGGCAAAATAATTTCTCTTTTGCAGAAGAGACCAATATAGTGAAAGAGACATAAGAGATGAGTAACCACGACAACCTAAAGGGAACAAGAAAAAGCAATTACATAGGTAGGAGCAAAAACATCAGAGATGGAACAGGGAACTCTTGTGTACCTAAGGAAATGGTTATGAAGAATAGAGCAGCTCCCAAGTATTGGGAGCTGCACCAAGGTCAAAGAGAACAAGAGGGGGAAAGGGCTTTTATTAGCAAAAGAGAGACTATTAACTGGACAATAGAAAGCGATTCCTGTGTTCTTTCAAGGGTAATTTACGGACACACAGTAAAAGATATTGTTGTTTGAACTTACTATGGAAACACCACCAGAAGGTTTTTGTTGTAGAAAGGCAGTTGGCAGAAGTAGCAGGCATTTTAGAGACACTACAGATTCTGGCAGAATAACAGAAATAGGGATGGAATAAGTACTGTGGGATGCAGTACTGGCAGATGAGACTAAACTAAATGAAAAGGGCAAGGAAACTTATTTTGAGACAGTGTAGTGATGTAATGGGCTAAGAGAATAGCAATGAATAAGAAGAGGGAAAGAACAACTGAGGCTGTCAAATTGAAGAAAGGCAACACATTAGTTAAGAATTTGCATGGGATGATGCCTGTGCAGTTTGGAGCAATGAATGCATCTCTATCTCATTTTACAAAGACAGATCTAATTGTCTATTGAAATACAGAATAGCTTCCACTCAGAACAGAATGTTGTCTTCCGCACAAGCTTGAACTGATCAGGGAACAAACAAGCTGACTTACCAGATTTTCCTGTCTAAATATTATGAGTCCAACTCAGCTCAAAGTAAGCAAGCATGCTAAAAAATGTTTAAACAAGAACTACATTTGGTTAATGCATCTAGGAGCAATTGTCACTATCCAAAACACCCATCCTCCTCTATAATATTATGTGAGCAGATAGCTTCACCAATTTCCTTCAAAACGCCATCTAGGAAGCTATAATAGGCTCAAAATATACCCTTTTCTGGGTTTATTTATTAACAATGTAAATGTTAATGTAAAAGACTTGTATTCTATGCCTGAATGTTCCTTAAAGGGTGGGTAAAGCTAGAACTACTGAGGTATTTGATTCCTGGTTCCTGTCCTTTGAACTATCCCAGACAATGAGTCGGCACGTGAAGAGAGGATAAAGCCTTTGGGAGCATTAAATCAAGTCTTTATTTTGCAAAATTTTGATATTTTTCATGGAATGATAAAGGCATATGTGAATTCTGCAGTTCTTTGCCATTGCTTTGGATCTTACTGAGTTTTGTAACAGCAGGCCAAAGCAGGCAGCTGCCAGGTTTGCCTGAAGTGTTGTGCAAGCCATACCAGAAAGCCTTGGCTCTAGAAGAGCAAAAACTGAAGCCCCTTGGTTTTCCTTCCACATAGGGATGAGTCAGCAGGCTCTTTCTCTCCAGTCAAGTGACATTTGCTTCTGTTATGCCCAGGATGCAACTAATGAGCCACCAGCAGCATTGAGTCAGCAAGAGTTGCTCTCTTAGCAGGGTCAGCAAGAAGAGTTCATCGAGGAACGTTACCAGCTTAAGCAGCTTTGTAGTATATAAATGACGTGTCTCTTCCCTAAACTCAGTGTATAACAAGGATTTGAATCTCAAGAAATGGGTTATCTAAGGAGAGGGAATAGCCTATGCAGCTCAGTCTCCCTTATCACATTGTATTTTTCTCTGCACGATAACGTGTCTGGGAAATATTAATTCTTAGGTAAAGACTATGGGGTAGATATGAATTTTAGAACAAAGAGCAGTTCCACCCTGATTTGGGTGATCAGTCATCCCCCCCCTGAAAAGGGGGACCTTTACTGTTGTTCATAGAGCAGAAATCTGATGCCAGCACCAGTATGCATAATGGCAATATTAATTTTCTCATGTGGGGATTACCTTTTAGATTGTTTTGTGCTTCTTGTGACAGTTATCTTGCCTGTATTCAGAGTTATAGCATCCAAGCTCTTACAGCATGTGATAGTAACAGAACTGAGGGAAAATAAGATTAAGACGAAACAAAAATCTTTAATGTTTTTGGTTTTGCAGGAGATCCAGCTGTGGGGAAAAGTGCTTTAGCCCAGATGTTCCGCAATGATGGAGCTCATTTTCAGAAGAACTACACACTGGTAAGCAAACAACAGGCTCAATCTGTTATCCAACATTTTTCTAAGTTGCACAAGAATACTAAGAAGGTCTAGAATAAAATAAGTAATATGATTTTAAGTTGAGGCATTCAAGATGGGGTCTTAAATAATTTTCTTTCTCTTACACCCTATATTCTGAAGAGAAACCACTTACTGTAAAGTCTTTACGTTATGTGGGTGCTGGTTTTGAAACTTAATGCAAAGTAATTCCTGCTGAACCAATGTTTTCACAAGCTTTTGTGGTGTTAGAGAGCTTCGCCCTTTAGAGAGTGCTCTATGAAAAAACATTGCTGAAGGAGAAAGCTTTTAATTCCAACTATTAAATGTGCGTGTGGACAGTGCGCTTATCACTATGCAAACATGAAGATGTGCTGCATAGCCCCAAGATAATTATAATCTACAGAAACTGTTCCCAGATGAAGAGGATACAGTTTGCAGTCTTTCAGTGTGAGAATCAATGGTGATGACTAATCAGAAGCAGGATAAAAATAAAAGTAAATATAAGTAAAGTAAAAAAAGGAAAATATGAGTGTGGGGAAAAAAAACCCACCCTAAAATGTGTTTATTCATTGAAATAAAGATGGAAACCAGAAGTTAAGGGTAGAAATAGAACAAACAAACAAGCTACAAAGCAGAATGAGATAAAAGGTGGAAGAGGCACAAATAACCCCGGTCCCATATGTTAGCTGATCACACGGTTTGTGCAAAACGTTCTAAGGTGTGCTTGAGAGCCACAATGTGATAGTGAGTGTAGCCCTGCAGATTTCAACTAATATTCTTAGCTGTGTATAAGCGAATCTCTGGATGTTCTTCTCCATCTTTTTCCCCCATCAGAGCAAATCTACGTGGCATTGACATGTAGGTGGGAGTATGTTACCAGAGCTGAGGAGTTCCCAGCAGTCTAGGTTTGATGGGATTGTAATGATTCACAAGAATTGCCTCAATCCAATGCATAGTTGGTATGCAGTTGGACAGGCTCTTAAAAACTCCTCTGATCCTTGTTTTCCTGATTCTTCTTGACAGACAACGGGCATAGAACTGTTGGTGAAGGCTGTATCAGTTCCAGAGACAAGCGATAGTGTGGTGAGTATTTCTGTGACATAAATTGGGTCAGAAAGAGACATCCAGAGCTCAAACCTCACTTCAGTCTCATTCTGGTAGAAGATTGTTCTGCATGTTCATAAGGCTGTTAAGTTGCATTAAGGAAATGGGGCTGATCGTGTACAATTGCTGATACTCTAGGGTTAGTTTAGTCTTAAAAATGTAAGTTTTACGTCCTTTCATCCAACATGACATCTTAAACCAAAGCTGTTGCCAGCTTTGTTAGTACTTTTTTCTCTCCTTTAGGGCACTTAGTTTTGCTTCATGTTTCTTAGAACTGTGGAGGTTGGAATTTATCTGTTATTTTTCCTTAACGTCCTGTACTCCCACTACAGGAATGTGGACCATGTGTATAATTTTATATAAATAGTGCCAGTTACAGTCCTGCTCCACATATTCTGTTTCCAGTAGGGCTGGAAACCAGACTTGCAGCCTTGGAGGTAACCCTTTTATTGGCTATACATGAAAAATAGTTATTTCTTTTCTCATATTATCAGAACTGGAGTATTCCAGGTGTGGGGAACTTGTCCCATAGGACCATGGTACTGCTGTGCTGAACAAAATGCAGGAGTTACAAGTTCCAGTATTTACTTTCAAAACCTTTCCCTACACTGCATTTTTCCTGGCAAGAGCCTTCTTTCTGCTTCCTCTTTCAGGAATTCTTCATTTTTGACTCTGCAGGAAAAGCTCTATTTTCTGAAATGTTGGAGAAACTGGTAAGTCTTATGTAACAGTCCTCTTCTTCCAAAGAAGTGCTTTTGCTTTGAAGATCTGAACTCCCCAGTCTGGCAGATGTAGCAAACTTTGTCTTTAGTGTAAATGGGAGCAATTACCTCAGTTGCCAGTGCATCCTGTTCTACCTCTCTAAAACTTGTATAAGTACTAGAAGAAACGCCTTCCAGAGGAAGGAAGGCAGATAGTCATTCAGTTTTCTTACAAAAGAAATAGGGATGTTTAGCCGAGAATTGCTGTGTGCTGTTGGTTAAAATTATTTTTATTTCCTAGAAAAGCGTCTATTTGCTGCCACTCCAGCAGTGGGGTTTTTTTTTGTGTTACAGCGATGTGTTTGATCTAGCAGGATCTTGTCCTTGAGCATAACACTGCCCTTGGGCTCTTTCCTTCATACATTTTTCTCCTTACCTGTACAGTTCTCTGTTGTGTTATCTCATTTTGGAGAAGTAGAATCAATTGATTGATAGAAGGTTTCATAAGATAGTTAAGTCAACCTAATGGTTCATTGCTTTACAAGAGGCAATTCCACTTTTGCCCTTGCACCAGGTCTGGTTTGCAAGGGACCTCTCTAGAAGCTGGCTCAGCTTCTCAAATTGGAAGAAAACCTTTCTACTTTTTTTCTCTAGGATTAATTTTGTGCTGATTCAGCATGAAGAATCAGCTTCTCCAGAGATCAGATCAGTGCCAGAGCTGATACAAGTGAAGGCACAGGACCACGCAGACAGGAATGGGGAAAGAGAGCAAGACCCACCTCTCCCAGTGCCAGCTATCCATTTAGTTAGCTCAACTGAAATGTGAAACCTCAGTCAGGCCATAGGATTCCTGTATGTTAGGCTTTTTATTTTTGTCTTAGCATCTGTGTTTGCCGTGTTTACGGACCAGCTGTGGACCGCATCAGTTTCATTAGAGCTGACAATGTTCCTTCCTTGCTGTGCAGTGGGAGCAACCCAACGTCCTGTGCCTTGTCTATGATGTCACTAATGAGCAATCTTTCAACAATTGTGCCAAGTGGCTGGAGAAACTGAGGGCTCAAGCGGTTGGAATGCACATCCCAGGTAAGAAATGGATGAGATTCTTGTAATCTGCTCCCCTCTCGTTAAGATGGCAGTTGTTCCCATTGAGATGTGGCATAAGGCATTTATTTTAAGCCAGGGGCAGGCTTGGCTTCCTCCAGCTCATTTGCTTTTATGACAAAGCAGATAAGGCATAAATGTGTTTCCTTTGTGGAATCTTTTCTTGGTGGATGTAGACTGTTCTCCATGCCTTCAACTTTTTCAGCTACTTCTACAAATGTTCCAGCATTTATTGCTAACAAGTCAGCATTTCAGGGTTGTTGCATTTCCTTTGTTTCACACGGTAAATTTTTTTCTGTAGGTGTCTTAGTGGGGAATAAAACAGACCTGGTTGGTCGTCGAGTTGTGGAGCAGAAACAAGCACAGGAGTGGGCTGAGAAACATGGCCTGGAATACTGTGAGATGTCAGTGGTGAGTATCTGCTCATTTCACCGTCAGTGGAAGTGGGTGTTTGTAAAGTTATCTTCTCTTTCGCATGCAGAAAGATAACTGTCGGGAGGGGGGGTGGGGTGGTTCTTCCACTTGTCTGTTGTCTAATTCACCCTTGGTTTTAATCTTTTTTTTTTTTTGAAGCAGTTAGAGCAGAAATAGTCAAATGCTTATTCCATCTGTCATTCCCAACTTTCTTGTTTCTTTACAGAAAGAGATGAAAAATTTCGAGGCCCCTTTCCACATCCTGGCAAAGTCATTCCACCAACTGTACAAAGAGAAGGTGGAAACTTTTCACTCGCTAGCTTGAGGGCCGTGACTGGGATGACTTATTTATCCTCTAAGCTTCTCCACATGCCCAGAATCCTGCAGGATGGAATACAGAGAGAAGAAAAAAGATGAGCTATTTGCTTCTTCATGGTCATCTTCTGGTAATTCAAAATAAACTAGAAATAAGCAAGTGGAAAGACACTCTTCTGAAGTTGCTACCTCAGCATTCCTTTCATGTCCTCTAACTTGGTTCTCTCTCACTGAAAATCTGTGAGGTTGGAGGAGGCGGGGAGTAAAAAGGGAGGGCAGAATGGAAATTGCCAGCTCTTTGCTTTGATACTGTCTTGACTCTTGCCTGAACAGACTTCCTGCTTCTACAAGCAAGGATTTAGAGATTTGGAGAAGAGAGGAAAATGACAGGATGTTTTTCAACTTAATCAACCCAGCCTTGATACGTATGTTGCAGGGCAGGACTGATTTGGCCCTGCTGCTTGAAATGCATGTTCAATAGGAGGCCTATTCCCTGAAATCAGCACCGGGAGACTAAGATGTACGGGGAATGAGCTGGATTTAGGTGTGTTTGAGGCCTGTTATAAAAATCTTGCTCTTATCAGTTGTAGGACTGATATGCTGATGACTAATATGTGTTTCTGACTTCTAGGCTCTGGTTCGTTTCTTCAGGGTTGCTCATTTTCACTGCCTAGTAGGAATTGTCTTGCATGTGTACTGCTGTCACTTGGTAATGCAGTGCCCTCTGCTGGTCTCAGGTCACAAGATTTCTCAAGAAGCTACCTCTCTTGAAATGAGCAGGACTTCCTACAGGCACATCCAAATTTGCTTGTCTGCAAAATGGGATCAGACAGAGTAAAAGGTATTCTTGATAAAAACGAGTCCAAAATTTAAAACAAATTATATTTTCTTCTTCGTGTCTTTGTCATTTTATGTGGGTTTGTGTCATCTTTCTTTTTGTCAGCTGAACTTGGCAATATCATGTTCTCTCTCATTAGGTTCAGTTCTCAATCCCTTACTGGATTCAGAGTCCTCTTTGTTGTTAAACTTCCCCTGTTTTTCCATAAATTTCAGATTAAAGACCACAATTCTGTTGTCTCTAGGGGAAATAGGACTCACAACTTAGCCAAGTTACTCTGACTCAGCCCTGTCTGGATAGAAGTTTCGTATCAGAAAGGGTAAAAAGCCTTAGAGAGAACTGCTCTTTTTTTGTGAAGTATAGATGTTGCATGTGTGAGAGTCTATTTGATAATGCAGTATGTGAAAACATCCATGGTAAAGTGCTGCCTTGTCACCAAGCCTAACACTGAGGAGTTCAAAAACTTAACCTTTTTCTTCTCCCAGGTTATGTTAGCCTTCCTCACACAAAGGAAGATGAATTTTGTGGAAAGTAAGCACTGAATGATTTTTCAATACAGTCTTTTCAGGAATCTGTCGCTCAAGACTTTTATACGTGCATTTTATAACCTTTTTTATGCCCAATGCTAGAAAAGTACATTGGATCGAGCATAAGAAATATGGCTGCAGATGTTGTAGCAGAGTTTATGAAGCACTTCAAGAATCTGGAGAAGCAGCTGGGCTTATTTCACTGGCAACAGAGTGTTGAGGCTTGGAATTAGGTAGGGAGCATGAATACCAGCTAAAGAGGTTAAGTAGGAGCTCAGCCCATAGGAAAAGGAAACAAACAGATTCTTTTGCTAGAAGCTACCTCAAAAAAATGACAGAACCAGCTGGGAGAGCTGCTCTTGCTTCCTCCAAAGAAGGAGGGACTCCTCCATGGGCTTAGGGTAACTAGAAGAGTCACTCTTTTATGAATTGGATTATCATTACTGGCATTTACATCTTACATGGGTGGTCTTGTTAATCCTAGGGAGCATCTTTTGATTTACATGGGCTGAGTAGAGTCTTGCCTGCAGGTGCTAGTACCTCTGGCTATTAAAAGTTATTTCGGATGCTGGGCTGATCTTGTTAAAGAAGATTTGTTTTGATTTGGTAGTTCATTTCCCCCTGGTTCTATTGAAGATGTGATCACAACACAAGACAGGTATTTTTTTCATATTGAAAATAGTATGCCAGGGGTGTTTGCCACCTGTAACGTAGTATATAGAGGGGATGAATGCCTTGGGAATGGGTGAGAAAATGAATCCTGTGCAATCTCTAACCAGGGAGTTCAGTCTCTCTGCACCAGAAGGACCTCCTATAACTTCAAATAAACAATATAAATGCACCCATGAGATGAAGATTAGTGAACACTGTTTTATTAAATGAATGCAAAAGCTGGAGGATCTCATTAAGGCAATGCTTGCAGTGGTGATTTGTGATTTATAGGGAAGCTGCTTTTGAGAGGTTAGTGAAGAAAAATGCATCCCATGCAGGGAAAGATATATTGTCTGAGAGAGGAAATGTATGATCTAATTAACTAGCAGTAGGGAATCACCCACTGCCCATTTCCCTCTTTCCACAGGCCATGACTAGAATTAGAAAAGTGGTTGTGTCAAAAGCGTGTTGCCCAACTTGCTTTTTACAGGACTGTTTCAACCACTAATGTAGATGCAATTTCACGTCCTTCAAAACGGTACATTTGATGACAACTATCTCAGTCCTTTCAAGTGCACTTTAAAAGCAGAATATATTGTCCTTGCTGGGTAACGTACTATGTGTAATACCAGCACGATGCAGGTGATGCTTGTTGCTACTTTTCTAGCGTATTTGTGACCTTGTTGTAAAGGAAGTAGTGAAGAGTGGGTAAAGAGCATGGGAGCCAGAGACAGGAAGGCTGAGGAAGATAGTTTTGTGTCTGTGTGAAGGAGTTTAGGGTAGTGAGTAGGTGAGCTGGACAAGCAGGATTGAACTAAGAGCCTGAAGCTGGTATTATGTTTCTCTTACCGTTTTGAGTAACTGTTGCAGTCACATCTGTAGGGTGAGGATGTATGTTTGCTGCTTATAGCCTTAGCATCGCTCTGAATTACAAACCCCGTGGAGAACAGTGGGAGGAAGGCAGAAAGCCTGTCTGCTGACCAGGAAGCTTGTCTTCTTACAGCTCCCCTACTTTGTCCAGCTGTGCAGTGCTGCAGGTGCTCAGCATGGGTGTTTACAACCCAGAAGAGACCCAGCTTAACCAGCACTGAAATTTCAAAAGAAAGGGGAGGGAATAAACAGGCTTGTAACCATTTTTAAAACATACACAGCCCTTTTTTTTCCTACTTGCTTGTTTGATTAGTCAAAAAATTCTTTCTTCCTTGAAGCCCCTCCTCCTTACTTTTTTCCGTTGGTCCTCCTGGTTCTGCTGCATAGAAACCCCGTTATACTTGTGCCCTGCTTTACTTAGCTTGATACATCACCAGCTGATTATTTTTTTTTCATCTTCCTAATTTCTGCATTATCTATTCCCAAGGCTGCAAGACATTGCTTCTTAGAGAGATTAATAGGCAAAAGAAAACAAAAGTGGACATTTTAGTCCAACGTCTTGGAAGAAAGAACCTTAAGAAGCTGACTGACATTCTGAAATTTTACTGGGAATTCATTTGTGTAAAGTTGTCATATTAAAGATGGTTTTTGTTTTGTCTTGCCAGCCGTATTCTACTGTGGAGTGAAATGCAGGATGTAAAATTTCCAGAATTCAGGTTTTATTGTGGGAGTTAATAAGGAGTTTCAAAGCCAATCACACTGTGATAAGATCTGTTCAGTTCAATGGAATGGTCACTGCTGTTCATAATAAAGCATTAAATATACCGAAATGGGCCTGTCAGAACAGCTTTTTTTTTTTTTCTAGAGATTTGTTCATTTTAGAGAATTAAAACTTAAGAAAGGACATCTCTCAGAAAGCTGTTCTGATAAATGACACCGTTTGGACCAGGGTTATTTC
Source organism: Nycticryphes semicollaris (assembly GCA_013400055.1). Lineage (NCBI taxonomy): Eukaryota > Metazoa > Chordata > Aves > Charadriiformes > Rostratulidae > Nycticryphes > Nycticryphes semicollaris. The sequence goes on along the minus strand of VXBJ01000704.1, from coordinate 2,304,694 downwards.
TGATATAACTTCAGTGACTTGAAGGGCTGGATTTAGTCTTTTATGCCAATTGACTCCCCTGGGTAAGCTTCATTTCTTTACCCGCTATACATCTTGGACCGATCTGACCTGATAGCAAAAGACACATGATGTTGTTGAAAATGAAATACTGCCTTGGGGCAGAAGGATAAACTGCGTGGCCTCCTGAGGTCCTCCCAGCAATACTTTCTATAATTCTATTAGATTAAGTGGGGAAAGAAGTAGCGTGGAAAGCACAAAACAGGCTAAGTCATAAACTAGCAATTAAACTGGGAGCTGGGCTGGGCTACAGCAGAAAACGTACAATCTATCCCAATTAAGGGCTCTATCTCAAGAGAAACCAGAAGCCTGACGCAGGTGCTGACAGCAAGGAAAACACTGCATTTCTCTTCTGTAGGCAGCAACTGCTTTCTACTGGTGCTTCCACAGATCCATGGGGGTCCATACCCGGCTGAAGACTGTGCTATGCTTTTAATAATTACTGTATCTATGATGTGCAGGTGGCAACTGCTTGCTGTCATTCGTTGTCTCATCTGCCTGTATAAAGCTAGCAGTGTGACAGCAGATTAGCTGCTGGTACCAGGAAGACTTTCCTATTCTTGACACCATCCATGATGGAACCTCTCTCTCCCCATGCATTCTCAGTCCTTCTTTTCCTACCTTGTATCCACTTCTTGATGGAGAATATCCACCTCTGCTTGTTCATAGCAAGTAATTTTTTCATCTTGCAGATGGTACGCAATGGAAGCTGGGGCTAAGGGACTTCTAGGACCTTTTGCAGCAGAGGTGGAGTCTGAGCAGGAGCTCTTCGATGGCTCTCTTGGCCCCCACAACGTCTCTCTTAGCCTAAGGGCACATCATCTCTCTGCTTCTCGCATCCTATTTCCTCCTCCTGCTGTCATCTTGCCTTGAGAACAGCATCTTCTGTGCCAGTTGCCCTTGGCTCTGGTGACCCGGAACAACAATGCTTGGGGGAGGGAGAAAGAAGAGAGCTACTCAGTCTCTAGTCTTTTCAGGCCTCTTTAGGTGTTGCGACCCCCTGTTGAAGTCACCCGAGAGATGGGGATGTTGCTCAGTCTAGAGTGTAATTTTCTGGCAGGAGACCCCCAGCTGAGTCCTGGCAGCCTTGTCTTGGCTCTTCAGAGGTTGCTGGAGTGTAACTTTCGCAGACGCTGGCTCTTCTTATTCTGACTTGGAGTTTTGTTGGTTGTTTTGTTGTTTTGGGTTTTTTTTTTTCACTCCTTGGGGTTCTTTCTCTCATTCTTCTGTCACAGCTTCACATATTTCCTCCCCTAGAGCTCTTTGTCAAGAGAAGCCTGGTCTCTGAGATCAAATCCAAATCTGGCCATGTTTAAAAGGGAAATGTGACAGACCCTACATGTCAAGCCGGGGTCAGGGATGGGGTCAGTTTGATGAGTTTCCCTCCAGCCAGATACGCGTCAGTTGGAGAAATGTGGAGCCTGTAATCTTTCTGCACAAGCACTGGGAAAAAATACACAATATGAGGACTTCAAGTGAAAGATTGTGAGCAGAAAGGTATAAAGGCAGAAATTATCAGCTGCTGTGTCCCAAAGAGGGGAAATGCAGGGGCAGCAGGAGAACAGGAATATGTAGGAAGGAGTGGGGTCTATATCCCTTTAGGAAGAGCCCAAAGGATTAGCTGAGGCAGAGTGGGAGGGTGGGAGTTAGGGGTGGGAAGACCTAAGGCTGTTCCTGGCTTGTAGAATGATGTATGGAAATGAAGTGGGAGGGAAAGTAATTTTTGCATGAGCTATTGAGGGAAAATGAGGCTACAGGGTAGAGGTGGATGACACTGCAGGTGGGAGGGCCGGTGGTAAGAATAACTAACTGAACAGAGATTTTTCAGGGCCGAGATCTCGGGGCCAAGGTCAGTTTTGGGGAATTCAGAGCCATGATGAGGAAGTTCAATGGTAGCCATCAGTTTAGGTTCAAGATGTAGCGCTGGCATTAGAACAAGGCAGGATGAGTTAGAACATTAAAATAAGGCAAGTCTGCATGGCAGGGTTGACACCGGGATTTGATAGTGGGAATCCACAATGATAAGCCTTGGAGTAGCGTGGGGAGATAAGAACAGCGAGCTGTGACGCTGTCAGGAGCAGTGGCTGAAGACAGCTTGTCCAGGTGAGACCAGAAAAAATAGAGTAGGTAAGTTAAGGACAGTATCAGATAATCAGGGTGGAAGGGTGTGAAGAGACGTTGGAAATTCAGATTGTGTACAGTTCTTCTGAGGGGATTTCTGAGTGGAGAGAAGTAGATGCCTACGATTGTTTCCCACACATCTTTGCATAGTTTAAAGCACAAATTAGTTTCAACGCTACCTCTGTTTGCTTTTGCCCAATCTATTTGCTTAAATCTGGTTCTATTTTTTCCTTTTTTTTCTCCTTTTTTTTCCTTTTTTTCCTTTTTTTTTCCTTTTTTTCCTTTTTTCCTTTTTTTCCTTTTTTTTCCTTTTTTTTCCTTTTTTCCTTTTTTCCTTTTTTCCTTTTTTCCCTTTTTTTCCTTTTTTTCCTTTTTTTCCTTTTTTCCCTTTTTTCCCTTTTTTCCCTTTTTTCCCTTTTTTTCCCTTTTTTCCCTTTTTTCCCTTTTTTCCCTTTTTTCCCTTTTTTCCTTTTTTTCCCTTTTTTCCCTTTTTTCCCTTTTTTCCCTTTTTTTCCTTTTTCCCTTTATTTTCCTTTTTTTCTCTTTTTTTCTCTTTTTTCTTTTTTTCCTTTTTTTCCTTTTTTTCCTTTTTTTTCTTTTTTTCCTTTTTTTTCCTTTTTTTCCTTTTTTTTCCTTTTTTTTCCTTTTTCCCTTTTTTTCCCTTTTTTTTCCCTTTTTTTTTCCCCTTTTTTTCCCTTTTTTTTCCTTTTCTTTCTTAGGGAGCTGAGGGTGGAGGGTAGGGAACAACACACAAACCTACACCTAATGATGCTGCAGCATCCTGAATACATGATGTGCATCCATTTAGGGAATGGAAAGAGAACCGGCATCTCACCTCACCAAACAGAGGTGCCCTCTACGACTCAAGCATCGACATCTCCCAACAATGTCACCATCAGTTCATACAGCAGAAGGCCTCCCAGGAATATCAATACGTAACCTCAAAAAATAGAAAAATGCCCTGTGTGTGAGGTCAATGTAAAGCAGAGGGAAATCACTCTGTTCGTGAATAAAATTACCTACAATAAAAAATGCCTTCAGCTCTGCATGGGAGGAATCTCTTTTCTGTGTTGATTTCCCTTCTCTGCCTTTGCTGATGTATTTTGATACCCGTGAAGCCTCGCTTTCTCTTAGTCCAACAGTTGTGTGTGGCCATTGGGTACTATTTCTAGGATTTTGGTTTCACGGTGTTGGGTGATTTCACTTTGGGGACCATGAAACTGGACGTTTTGAAACTCGGGTTGCAGTTGAAGCAGTCAGGGTGTAAGACCAGCAGAACAGAGTATCTAGGAAAGTCTTACAGGGTTAAGGCTGTGCTTTTCAGTGCTATTGTCAGCAGAGAGGGCTCAGGCTGCAACAAACGTGAAAATGTGAGATGGGGAAGGAACGCTGGTGGGTCTGGAGATAAGAAACTCATGTGAGTTTCTTGTAACTGAGATGAATGCAGAGGAAAGGATGCTGTGAGTCCCTGCATGCACGTGTCTGGGGAGGTAGTGGAGGAAGTACAGGAGCATTCTTGGACAATGTCATGAAACCGAGTAAGGACAGGAGGACAATTCTGGTATGAGCAAAAGCAGAGTAATGCAGACTCTGTCCTGCAGCTTCTGAACCTGTTGAGACCTGGGGATATTTCCCTTTAGCGGACTAAGTCATTGCCCTCGGTGGCCCTCCCAGCTAAGGCTGCCAGTCAGGTGGCTTTCCCTCCCTTTCACCAAGACAGAAGTGGTCACTGTGTGGTGTCTCGGTCCACAACCATTTTTGATATATCTGATTCCTCTACACTCTCCATGCCTCTTGCCTTTTTCCTCCTGTCTCTGCACATGGAGGCCTTGTAGCAACACATCCCCACATTTCTGCTGCACCTCCCATGCTAGCAGCCCTCCCCATTACCTTAAGACTGCTTAGATATCTCCCCTCACCCCCCATCTACTTTTCTCTCTGGGGTTTTGAGCTGCTGTCAGAAAAAAGAAACAACCAAGCACCGGTCTTTCTATCCACTACTACCCTCTCCTACCCCTCTCCTCTCCCTCTGGTACGAGGGTAAAGCTTGTGCCTTGTTCAGCTGGCTAGTTCTGGCATGAAACCGGGCTGGTATGGGAGCGAGAGAGCTGTGCCCACGTTGGTTGTTGTGTGTCTCTGCGCGGGTGAGGGGCATCGGAGGCTGGCACCCTTTTCCTCCTTTTTATCAGACTGCGCTCATTTATTATACCATCTGTTTTCCCAGTGCTGGAGATGATGCTGGGGATATGTGACTTGGGGCACTCAGGCAGAAACTGGCCTGCACAAGGCCGGCCATGTGTTTGCCTCCTAGCAATGCAGCGGTCAGCAGCAAAATTCTTTGCCGCCGCCTCCTCTCAGTATGGGAGAGAGCAAGCGTGGGCCTGGGTGTGTAGGAGACACAAAGAGATGAAATGTGTAAAGGGGAGAGGGGAAGAAGGGGAGAGAGAGAGAAGAGGAGAGACGGGCTGGGGTACATGTGTATCAGCTGGAGAGAACTGTGGGAAGGAGGGACAGACAGACAGATGGGAAGTCAAGGAGGAGGAGAGAGGAATGTGTAGCAGAGAGGGAAAGACAGAAGAACTGAGGAGGGGTGGGGAGGGGAGACAAAGAAACGGACGGGCTGGGGGACAGCGAGAGATGGGCTGTGAAGGAAGGAGAGACAGGCAGATTTGGCAGGTGTGTGGTGTGGAGATAGATGGATTGTCTGTGGGAGCGAGGTCCGTGTCAGCCAGGTACTGCAGTAATAGGTAAGTGGATAACTACAGAGATGGAGATAAAGAGGGGATGGGGGTGGGGGGAATATTTATATGGGCCTGTGTAAGGGGCAGCTGAATGAATGACAGTGGGGAAGAAGAGCCACGAGGAAAGAGGAGAGGATAAAGCAGAGGAACAAAAGAGCAAGGCTAGAGATGAACTGTGGAGAAGGCAAGGGAAGGCAAGACAGCCCTCAGAGTGCAAACAAGAACTGGGATCAGGCATGGGGGGAGGAAGGGGATTCATTCATATGAGAAGAAGGGAGACTGACAGCGTCATGTTTGGGACTGAGGTTTTCTTACTGGGACCTGAGAGAGGGTGCAGCGCGGAGATCAGAGCACAGTTCCCCAGTACTAACCAGAAGCATTTTGACGTATGCAGGGCTCACTGCCAGGGCACGGAGAGACCCAGTGGACCGGGCAGGGTAAATACCAGTGTGCTAGTGTGGACTGTTTCCTGCCTGCTGAACTGCATCATGTACCTGAGCATTTGCAACCTGTGGACTGCCTGTTTCCAGAGTACCTGCTTGACTGCTAGCAGCTGTTTAAAATGGCAGCTCAGGCATTTATTTGTCTTTTTCTTCTCCCTCCTCTTGCCCTTTTCCTCACAGCGTACTCTCAATGGAAAAGGAGATGTGAAAAAGCAATGCCCATATTCACGGGCACCTTAATTCTTCTTCCTCATGTCACAAACACCACCTTGCTTTGCTGCCTGACTTCACGTCCCCCCACTTCCCTTTGACCATTTCTTTTATCTTCTGTTATTTCCTCTGCCCTTTTTCATCTCCTTCTTTCACCTTCTTATCATTTAAAATTTTTGCTCTCCCCTGTAACTCCATCCCCCTTTCTCTGCTGTGTTCTAGACTCCTAGTTTGCATGCCTTCCCTTGTTGCAGCTGATTTCTGCCAGTTGCCCTGTTTCTTTTCTTCTGCTCCTTTTTATCTCTCCCTGATTCTTCCGTCTCCTTCTGCCTGTGTCTGTCTGCCTGCTTTCTCTCACTCACTGTCTGTCTCTCTTGAACTGGGTTGTGAATTCTGTTGGCATCAGAGCGGGACAAACTGTAAAACTGAGGTTCCCGGAGGGCCAGGTTGTGATCATTTTATTTTTACAATGTCCTTGGATGTGTAAAGGTGTTTGTTTGAGGGGGAGGAGCAGTGCATGTGCTCCATGTGGGAGAAGAGAGAGGAGTGCAGGCCAGAACGAATGAAGCTTATAACTAATATAGGTCAGTTGCAGAGAAGAGTCCCAATGGTCTGTGAAATAGAGAAGTGCTTTGTCGCTTCGGACTGGCTAATGGAAAGATGGCAACTGAACAGTTTTATCTAAAACAATCACGAAACCTGGAAAAGTGTCCTGTCAAAGCATACAGTAGTGATGAGCATGGGAGGAGGACTAACTCTGCACAGGGGACTGATCATCTGATCAGCCACTCCCTTAACCCAGGGAATAACCAGCCTGAGATTCCCTTTTCCTGCTCTGAACTGTCTTCTGTGCATGTTCCTGTGTCCCTGATATGGAGGGGGGGAACATGGCTGAGATAAGCTTCCCCATGATGCCCCCTGCCAGTCTTGCTCACTGCATCAAAGCAGACAACAACATAGCAAGCAAATTAGAAAAGCAGAAAGGAGAACTGTAGTCTCACACCCTAGGCTGGAGGATGAGATGGAGGGCTTGGCCAGCCTCTGCTGGGGTTGGTGCTGCCAAGGAGATCCACATAGCCAACAGAGAGGCATCAACAAGGTCCTGAGCTGGTCTGGTTGGGGTTGCATGAGCTGCTGGGAATTGCTTTGCTCTGCAGCAGACTCCTCGCTTCTCATGATTCACCACCACATGAGTAAACTCTGCTTTCAGACTGTTCCCAGGAATTTTAGAAGTGGTCAGTACCTACAGTGAATTACTGAAAGTGGCAAATCCTGATGAGGCCAGCATTTGGCCTTAGGACTTCTGATTTAACTTACATTAAGGATTTTGGTTTTAGACAAGGTCAAAGTTAGTCTGCTAAAATGACATTAGGACATTGAAACAGACATCCAGATTTTCAGAGGTATTTGGAGCCTCTACATCTCTGCAAACTCAATGTGAGATGCTGACTGTTCAGCACAACTGAAAATCAGGACAGTTCTTCAATGTCTAAACATGGAGTTAGAAGCCTAAATGGAGGTATGTGTTTTGCTTTCTTTTTTAAAATAGGCCTCTATTTCCAAGGCAGAGAATATCACCTCTACAATTTCTATCCACGGTGCACTCTTCTATGCATCACCATAACACTCCAGTCTAGCATCTGACTGGCTTAATCTGATGTGTTTAACCTACTTTCTCTATAGAAATTCACATTGGGGATCCTAAACTATTACAATGGTAGTGTAAAACCAAATCCTAGGAATTCAGATAATAGCTCCTCTGGACACAACACACCAGCTGACTTTCTCTAAAACAGTGCATAAAGTACATGTACATCTCATGGGATGCCTCCTTGACTATATGGGACTACAAAAAGAAATCCTTCTGGCATTAAAATCAGTAGCCTGTTATTGACATCAGTGGGACCTGGTGATTTTGGATTTTCTAAGACTGCCTACTCACTGAACTCCTGAATAGGTGTCAGGTTACATGCTTGTCCTGATTTTCTTCCTCTTAAAAGTCCGAGGAACTAAATAACCAATCCCAGAGATTAATCATTTTTCTTCTTTTTCTTCGGATGCTCCTTCAAGAGTATCTTTTAATCCTGATTTATTACTGAGCATCAGAGAAATTAAAAGTTCAATATTCTTCCCAGATACCCTAAACTATCTGACAGAAGAAGAGCTAGGGATGGCCTAAAGAAGACAAAAGTGTGTATATCTGGCTTGCAGAAAGTTATTTTAAGTACCACTAGACCTAGGAGAGCAAGTCTGCCCCATATAGGAAGCCCTAGTGATACCTCTGTGGCAGCTGAAGACCAGATGGCAAAAACTCCTCTTTGGGCTGGATTGTGGCTGTAAATGATGATACTGAATAGATGAGGCTGTGCAGCATCCTCTTCTCTGTCCCTATCTGTGCCCTTTACACTCGAAGAAAGCCTGATATCACGGAATATCAATCAGTGTCAACATGAACCATCCTCACTGTAGACCTTACCTTTCTCTCAGCATTTATCATTGTGCTGATGCTTCCAGGAAGATTCTGAAAACCTTCAGTTCAGAAAAGTGCAAGGCCTTTCTCTCTCTTGCCTTATTGTTTGCAATTCTCTGATTACTGCTGTGTTTACATGAAAACAGGCTTTTTACTTCTTAAAGAACCAAGCCACAGCTAATACGAATTTCCTCCCAGGAGTTTCCTAAGCCTGTTTGTCGAGAAATGATGATTTTTTTTTAACTCGTGGATTCTGAAATTGACCAGGAGAGACCATCCCTTCCATAAGAGGCAGATCAGGAGTGAAAGTCTATTCTAATTATAGTCAGTGGATGGACAGACAAAGGCTTTATTTGGAATAAGACAGTAATTTCTGCTCATTTTCATGCAAAATGGGCAGTGAGACCCATTGCTTCTCTGCTCTGTTTGGGAAACCCTTTTCCTGTGCCTTGGCCTTACAGCAGATTCTGATTATAAAACCTGTACCATAATCTTTTCACTAACTTTTTGATTCCTGAAACATGCTTCCAGGGTTGGATATATTGTCAATGTTTGAGGAACTGTCTGTGCCTGGTTTCAGATTTGAGTGGGAAGAAAAAAGAAGATTTCCATGAAGGATCTGGAGATACAGCAAAGGAGAAGGAATGCTGAATGCTTGTGAATAAGTGGGTCTCCAACAGGATTTTTATGCTGAACGGTTTATGCAGGCATAGAGGCATGTATTTATTCATATATAAAATGGTCTTGCATAAAGGTATCCTGAGATCAAGTGCAGAAAAATATGTGCTCTGGAGTGGAAAAGTATGAGGAACGGGATCTGAGGGCGGGGTGGGGGAGGAGGACAGGGGACAGGTAGTGTCTTTAATTTAACATAGTTAGTCAAATACATGGGGTTGAACATACTGGTGGAAGGGAGAGCATTCTCACAACTTATTTTCTCTCTTCGTCTTCTTCAGTAAGTTTGTACATATATGTACACATAATCCTCATTGAATACTTTACCAAATACTGGAATGCCAGCTAGAGTGACTTGTTAGCAGCCTGCCCTCTGTTAGAGCTAATGGGTGGCAGGCATTGATTTTTTTTTTCTATTCCTATTGATTAGGAGGCTGCTGTACATACAAACCTCAGCACAGCATGGAAAGAGAAAGGGAGACAAAACAGTTCACATCCCAGCAATTCATCATGGCGGAAAATTCATTATGGCAGAAAATTCATCCTGGGAATCCCAGTCTTCTCCCACTATTTCTTTTAAGTAAAAAAAGGAAGCCTTTCCCTTTTTGAAGAAATCAACCCATGGGGCTCTTGAGATGACACTTCTTTTTCCAACCATCTTCAAATAGCAAACATTTAGAAGGTTACCATTCAATGGCAGAAAAAGCTGCATGAGAAAAAGAAGTTTTGTGTGGAAAGCACGAGGGTTTTAGCTTCAAAACTCAGTCTGGAATAGATTTCTTGGTTCTCCATGGGTACCCAACTCATTCATAATAGCACACAGGGCTCACTGAAAGCAGTGCAGATGCTTTCACTTTGGTGGGCTTTACGACTATCTTCTGAAGTTTTCAGTGCCTCAGTGCCTCCACAAACTAAAGAATGTATTACTTTGTAAGAGTGTTATGAGGCTAAATTAATTGTTTGCACAACACTTAGCTTGGAAGAAGATATAGGTCAGAAACTGAGGGAGTTAAGTATTGCAGCCTTATAACCTCATACTTGGTCCCTGACGGAGTTTCGCTCCTGTCTAACACAGGAGGTTTTTTTATGCACTCTGAAGGCAGCACTAGCACCACTTTTGCATGGAAATCTACTCATTTTAATTGTTAGACCTCTGTGCCCTGTATCTCCCTTCTTCTTTCTTCTTTTCTGGTCACAGTGTTACATTAGAGATGTCTCTCCTGTAGTATTTGAAAATTTGATGTTTAAGCTGTCTTTTATTTTGATCCTCAAGTTACAGGAGCCTGAAGATAAGAAAAGAGGACCACTGAGGCTTTTTCCATCCATATATATCTCCCTGTCTCTTTATCTACCTGTCTCTTAGGTAATCTCCATCTTCATCTCCATCTCCATCTCTATCTCTATTTCCCTATACCTGTATCATCTCCACCTGCGACTCTCTGGCAAAACCACAAATCTTCTTTGCTTAGTTTGCTAGTTTATTAAATTGGTTTAAGAAAATCACTAGCATGTAGATATGATGTGAGTAATGTTTCTTAAGTGCTTTGGGGCCCTCAGCTTTGGATGATAGAGATGGCTGCTCTGATCACCCTCTCTGCTTGTCTGTTTATAGAGATATGTGACTTTTTTCAACTTTCTCCAGTGAAAACTCTTAAAAGCATCTTTTTGGCATCATATCTCACTGCTATCTTCTCTGCCTCATCAGTTTCCATTTCTATAATCATCACCCTAACCCCAATTTATTTTTCCCAGCATCTCCTCTGCTGGTGCATCTGTCTATTAACACCTCTGCTCTGCTTGCAAATACAGCTGCATCAACTCCATCTCTTTTACATCTCATTACAGCAGCTCTTTCTGAGCTGGCATCCCAGGATGAAGATTCTTAGATACAAGTTTTCATATACTATTGCCGTCTGATTTTCTCCTATGTGCCAAAAAGCTCCACTGCAGCACTCAGTCAACAAACACTCTATTCAGTTCCATTACCATCCCATGGAGTTGCTTCCGACTTCGTGCCCTTCATCTCCCTTCCTGCATCTCTCTTGTGCCCCTGTTTTTTCCTACGGCACTGCCCCTTCTCTCCACAAATAGCAGCACTCTTGGTTTGCCATTGGAAGCAGACTTCCTGCGGCTCCCTGTCTCATCAGCTTCTCATTTCAAGTAATTTAAAATGTAATTTAAAATCTCTCTATTTCCTCCAGACTATTAATTTCTCTCTCCTTACTCTTCTATAGATGTCATTCTGTGTTGTGCTATTCAGTAAGATGCGTCTGTTGTAAAAATCTGCCACAGTGTTTTTATTCTGTATTCTTGTTTTGTATTATCATTTTTAATGATTCTTTGTAGGAAAGAAGAAATCTCAGCACAGCATCTAGCCAAAGCACAAGCAGTCACACAGGACATTCTGGCATTTGCATTGCCTTTGTTCCATTCTTCTCCTGTGGCATTTAGAACTGTAGAGGGATTATTGTGAGCGGTCTAAGAGTATATAAGTAGGGTAACAGGAAGAGAATTATTTCTGGAAATTGGGAAGTGTGAGGCAGGAAGCCGTGTTTAGTCCTGATCCTGAGATGTGCTGAACCCTCATAGGTCTCACTGCTCTTAGCCAGAGATTAAAAATTTCACCACCCTGCAAACCTGGCGTTCTTACGCTGGCAGTTTCTTTGGGGACAATGTGCCCCTCTCCTGTCACTGTAGTCACTTGAAACCAAACTTACCAAAGCTGTAGACATATGTAATAAAAGCAACAGTTCTGGGCTGGTTTGAGGGTTACTGTTTTGGCCCAGCTGCTGCACTATTCTCTGCATCTGACTGGATTCATTAAATGCAAAGATGTATGCTGACATATCAGCAATATTTTTCTTGTTATAGATTAAATCTATAATTTCTCACAGTGCTGGGGTTCCCTGAAAGTCCAAATCTACAACCTCTGCAGTGACTGCTTGCTCACCCTGGCAGTCTCACTAGACTTGGGTGCCAACAGAGCAAGCTCCTCAGCTGAGAGGCAACCTTGTTCGTACAACCCAGCATACCCTGACCCAAAACAGCACTGCCACTTGTAACAGTAAAAGAAACATTTAACCACATAGGCTACACAGCTGAACCCCTTCTCTCCCTCTGTTATTTGAAAGAACCTTGGTGTGTAAGGATGGGTGAGCTTTCAGAGGGTCTAAACCCTTTTTCCTTCCACTTACTCCAGACAGATTGCTTGTGTGGCATTGCTAGAAGGAGCTGTGTTACACTTTTTTTTACAGAGTAACAGAAGAGCCCACCTTCTTTGGAGCTATGAGCTTCACAGATTTCCAGAGTGTCTTTTCCATACTCACAAGCAATGCTTGTGCCTGATGGATTTGAGTTTCAGAACAACCAGCTGAAATTTTTCCTCTTCAGAGTTTTTCAGGCTCCTGGCCCAGCTTGAATGAGAAGACTTGAATACTAGTGTGGGGTTGGAGGGGAACAACCACCAACAGAAAAAGAAAATGTCTTACAGACCCAAGAATTACTTATCCCTCCCTCTTCAAGGCCCCTTCTTTCTTTCAGTGGAAATATCTTAGAAGGAGAGAAGATCTAGGGTGATCTTCTCTAGCTTTCCCAGCTAAGAGCCTCACAGAACCTCCTCCTCAACACAGGCCATCGCTGCAGAACCATGATGTCCCACCAGTTTAGGGGAGTTCTCTAAACCTTTCTGCCTCTCAACAGTTCAGAGAGCCTGTTCACAGCTACCACCACCCTCCATGCTCTTGTAGCAGGCTGTACTAAAGCTGCATTGGGGCCACCTCCTCCCTTGCCTTTCCTTAGCTGTTTGGCAGCTCCATGAATGCAGAAAAAGACTTCTAGCTCCTGTGGCAGAGGCCAGGATTCCCCCAGGTGAGGTTAAGGACTGTGTCTCTCCAAAATGAGTCAGTGGCCTCAACCTGCACTGTCTCCTCCCATTCCTTGCTCCCTCCATACATTCTTCTGCTTCTCCTCGGGCCTTCCTGCCTGTTGGTGTTGAGCTGCATATGGTTGATGACAGATACCACAAGGGCTTGCTGGTAAACACCTCTACCTTGGTCTCAGCTGTAAGGGCAGCCCAGATTGTGCCCTCTAAATTGGGAAAATGATCAGTGGTCTGTAGGGCAGCCAATGTCCCCCTGCTGCTTGCTATAGAGCCCTTCATGTCCAACAGTCCTACGGCAGATTGTCCTAAAAGGGCAGCCCTGATCTGCACCCAGGAGGAGAGATAAATGGAATTATGAAATTGCAACGTGGCTGAAGCACATCAACTGGTTCAACTTCCCAGCACCCCCTTTCCGTCAGTCCCACTCTCCGGCACAGAACAGCAGTGAACCTAAAGCAGCTCTTCTGGTCTCTTTTTCACTGAACAATGAATCCGATCAGAGAGAAACAAAATCGGTAGCATCGAGAATTAGATTATTTCTTTTCTTTATGATTGTTGCATTAATGAGCAGATACATGTATAGAACCAGGAGGTGACTAATGTAATTAACCTGGTGTAATGATACTGCTGAGGAAGAGAGAGAGGATTATGACATACTTAGATGTCAGTATTGCACAATTTTGTATGTGTTCCTGGTACTATCGGGTTGTGGCTGACAGAGGAAACTTAAGCAGTGATAGATTTCAGTCTGCATCCATTCAGCTCATGCATCTTTCTGAGTAGAACAAGAATGTGAAAGGTGGATTGCTTTCTGGGGATTGGGAGAGGGAAGGGATTCGGTTGTTCTTTTCCTTAACGAAATAATAGTAATAATAATAAATAGTCCTTTCTCATGAAGAATCTTCCCAAAATGTCTGCTTCTTGGGGCAAGCATTGGGATTTCACAGAAAGCTATAAAGACAAAGTCAGAACACGGGGATTCACACAGCAGTGGTCAGGGAGAGACAGAGGCATGGAAAACGAGCAACACCAAAACATACGCAACTTGCAGCAAACCTAAGAAGAGTGAAGAGCAAGCACTTAAAAAATTGTAACAGCAGCAATAATAACAGTAATAAATGCTTATTTTTAAATT
>VXBJ01000704.1:2236221-2288489 GCA_013400055.1 Nycticryphes semicollaris | reverse complement strand
TTTTTTTTTTTTTTTTAACGTTTATGGTAAAGGCTAAAAATAAACAGGTCTGTGAATGGAAAAATCAGCCTAAGTCTGATGTGGTGAAACTGAACAGCAACTCAGTGACATGTCTGATGGCAGAAGAGGCACGACCGCAGCCAACTTCTGGAATCAGACGTTCCTAAGGGAGGGGGAAAGAAAAGAGGGGCCAGTGATTCGCTTTTAAATATGTGTTGCTCAGTACTGCTATTGGTGTACTTGTGGGCTGGGGAGGTGGTCTTCAGCCTGTGCTAGAGGGATAGGGGCAACTGATGTAAATGCATGGTTTATGTTACACACGTAACGAGAAGGAGAGAGCAAGAGCACAAGAGCGCACATTACAACCCATTGTAAAAACCCTGTTTATGAATCAGCTCTCAGCTGGAGGGTGGGCTGGCAGGGGTTTATGGACATCCAGGGATAATATCTGTCTGTTGGTGTCCACCAGAGCTGGGTGTTGCCTGGAGCACCCCAATGGGAGAGAGCAGGGAGTGGGTACCGCAGAACTGATTTTCTAAGACCGGCACTGGGAGATGGAAGGCAGAGAGGAGGGGGGAATAAACTATGTATGGCCTGATGTCTCTCACCAAAGCAAGCTAAAGCTGCTGTTTGGAAATGGTTGTGTCCGGGAAGAAGCCCGAATTTCCCCCCCATTCTTGGTGCAAACGGTTGAGTGATGGCTGGACATGTTTTGAATAGCTAAGTGACTTCATTGAGCGATGGTCTATTTGACGCATACTGCATTTAGTGCCCTTTGTCAACCCAAACTGCTGCCTTTTAACATATCCTGCAGAGGAGCTCTATGCTGAATACTATATGCTGTCTCCACGCCAGAAAATCAATAGCAGTAAATTAATGGGGGATGTTTTAAACACACTCACACACACGCACACATTTCCTCCAAATAGATAAATATATAGAGGTATATATTAATAAAAAATGAAAAGCCTTTCACACAGCTATTCATTACAGCTGGGGAAGGAGACATCTCCTTAATTAAAAATTAATAAGGGAAGGAAGAAAAAAAAAAAAGAAGAAAAAAAAAAAAAAAAAAAAAAAAAAAAAAAGGAAGTCCAAATGCAAAGCTGTGCAGGGAAGGGAGGCTGCAGGGAAAAACTCTCTTCCTGAGCCATGACCCCAAGCTGGAAGGCGGAGGGAGGCTGGCGTGAAGATAGAAGGTATGAGGACCCCGGCTGGGAGAGGCAGTGAATTCAGATCATGTCTATCTGCCCACTGAGCTGACCCAGAGGGAAGCGGTCTGAGGGGGAGGAGGAAGGGGCGGGTGAGGTTTGTCAGATCGGAGGAGCTTGGGGCTCCCTCTCCTTTACATCTGACAGGACCCCACAGGCACTGTGGAGAAGTGGCTTGCATGGCAAAGGAAAGCACCAGGGTGCTTCCAATTAAAAGCTCCAATGTGCCCCCACTCCCTCCCAAAAGCTGCACTGCCAACCCAGTCCTCCTACCCTCCCTGTTGATGTTCTCCAGAGGGCTCAAACTGCAGCCCTGCACAAGGGGTGTGAAATGCAGCCTGAGCACAAGCTGCCTGTCCCCAGCAGGGTGCTCTCACTCACCCAGGCCATGTGAGGGTTGAACTGGCCCACTTCCCCAGCCCCTGGACACTGGGCAGAAGCAGTGAGCAGGGTAGGAGAGTGCAATGCACCACAGAGGAGTTGAGCCCAGATCTGAGTCTGGGCACAGGTTGCACCAGATCTTGGATAAGGACTCTGTAGCAAGAGCATCTATCTCAGCAGGATACAAAAGTAAACCTATAGCCACATGCTGGGGAGGGCCTGAGCCTGGGTTTGTCTCATGGGGTCTTATGACACAAGTCTGGCACTGCCACTGCCAGATGCTTCTGCTTGGCTTCCCGCAGCCTCACAGCCTTCATGTGCTGGTGGTTGACACTCTCTTGCTCCCAGGACAGCACAGCCAAATATCCCCACCATCTCCTGGACAGCAGGCCTATTACTGTTACCTCTGAGCACCTTACAGGGGGTTATTGTCTTTCCCAGCAGAAGGAATCAGAAAGGTGTCCCTGGTTGACTTGTTCTCCCTGGTGAAAGCTGCCTGCTAGTGAGCGGGCGGCAGGGAGGGAGAAGGGTGCAGTAAATGCTCCTTTCCCCTAAGATGCAGAGGGTGGTCAGCTCTGTGGAGCGAAGGGTTTGGTCCAAGAAGTCTGTAAAAAGGGAAAAACCTTTGGACTTTGCTCACAGCCTAACCATGGTGTGGCAAAGGCACTTGATAAAGGGTGTGGGACAGACAGACCTCTGTGGCTTGGAGTGGGTGTAGGGCAGCAAAGAGGAGGGCAGGAGGCTTTGTAACAGGAAAATGACCAAAGGAGCCCAAACTGCCTCCTGTTATCTGCTAGGAAGGCAGGCTTTGACAAGGTTGACTTAATTTCTGAGGCTGTGGGGGGAATGTTGACATTAGTCAACACTGTAGGCTGTCAGACATGGCCGAATCCCCATATACAATATATAGTACTAAATTGCCTTATCTCTTCTTAGCCAAGATATACGGTAGCAAAAATGGACATGGGGACTCAGTCTCAGGCTGTACACAGGTACTCTGTTGTCAGAATTGCAAATTCCTTTTGGAGAATTTGTCAATTTTTGTGTTCTTCTCTCTGCAGTCATTCAGTTCCCCACAGTGGACTTTCAGCCAGCATTTTCAGATCTTTGTATTGCTTCAAAGAGGAGCGTCATTTGTGATGTTCCTCCTCTAGCAGGATTTCCTTCCCCCTTTTCTTGTATCCTACAGTGAGCCCCTGTTCCATGGTGGGACTGAAGCAGAAAGGTGGTGTCAGTTCACATTACTGCAAATCACATTTCTGACTTTTTTTCTTAATCTTCTTTGCGATAATTCTTTCTTAGATTTTGAGGCTGCCCAAATGTGTCCCCAGGCCATTCAAAAATCTTTGCCCTTTGAGAAAAAAGGCCTTTCTCTGCCCTTTAACTGTGTAAGCACAAAACACACACATACACCAAGAAACTGAGATCTGCAAGCTCATGCCACATGTGGATACTGCACCTCTTACAACTTTGAAATGGCTGCAGATCTTCCAGCCTAATTCCTTCTTGTCAGAGAATGCTTTAAAAACACTTCTTATTATGAGTGATGCCTTGTCTAATTCTTTCATTAGCTCCTGTAGATCTCCTACAGGATCTCAAAAAGTGAGCGACGATGCCTTATCAGGGTCTTAGGAAGCAAGCAAATGAAACATATTTTATATCTGTAGGTTATTGGTTTTGTCATGTTGTCATTATTATTAGGAAAGGGATAGGTCTGGGAGGCTTTTATATGGAGAAGGAGGGAGAGAAGAGTCCAGGGCAGGCAGGCATGAGTGATGCGCATGGGGTTAGACGTCCCTGTAGATCTGACTGGTGTGAAGGCAAGTAATTGAATGGATGTTGGTGCAGGAAATAATTCCTGCCTAGAGACCCTTCCCAAGGAAAATTAATGAGGTGATCTGTTCCTTTTCCAGCTTGTTATATCTGAACAGCACATGAGAGTTAAGTGCAGTTTCAGTGTTTGCAAAAATTAAGAGCTGACAGCAAAGTGAGGCAGCATACAGGCAGTAGACAAGCTTCTGCCAGACAATTCTGGTGCTGTGTTGGTTCCTCAGTCTGCCTTCCCCTACTATTATTTGCCCCTTGGCCACCTCTTTCCTTTCACACTCATCTCATGAGAGGTTTTTCCCTTATTTTCCCTCTTACCTTTCCCGAATTCCTTTCATTTACCCTTCATTTCTGTCAGTGTCCCTAGTTTTTGTGCTGCAGAATTGCCTGCCATCCTACTTCCAAGGACCCACAAATCTACAAGAGTCCTTTCCCCTGACTCTTGCTGTCCTGATCCAGGAGCTTCTCTGAACACAGAATGAAAATTGCAGTAGATTAAGTCAGGGTCTCCATGTCTTCGCAGTTCAGGATCAGGAGCAGCCTAACACAGCACTGAGATGCAGCAGGAAGCAATGGCCCGGCACATAGCTGACCGCTGCTGGCATTGCTCTGCTGAAGAGAAGGAGGATGCAGAACTGAATAGGCTTTGGATGAAGAGGAAGACAAAGAATTTTAAAAAGTGGGGTGGCAGGCAATTACTTGCCGCCCCAGACTTGGGTGGGTTTGGTTCTCCTCTCAGCTTAAATTCACACCTGACTGTAAGTCACCAAGCAGGTAGGTATTTGAGGGGCTGAGACTTGCAAGCGTGGTTCTTTTGTAAGGTTTGACAAGGAAATGCTCTTCCTCATTAGTGAGTTTCTAGAACTGACTTTTAAATTGCTTTTAAATTATGAATCTTCCTACTGACAGAGAAAGAGGAATGGGTTAATATTGTCCTGAAATGCACCAGAAATTGCCTTGCTGAAGAGAGTGAGAGCGAAATGCAGTGGGAGGGACGTGGAGATGCAGTGTGGCAGCAGTAATGTATAAAGAAATTACACAGAGATAGAACAAATGTCTCTTTGCCAGGGAGACCAGGAGCTATTCCTATCCAATGTTTCCCTTTTAACCCATCCCTTTCCCCATGCAGCCCTTTGAGCCCCTGTCTCACTTTGCTGTCATTTGGTACGATCTAAGCAAGAATTTTGGGGGAGGAGGACCACTCAGGTTTGATTGCAGAATCTCCATATTTATTTAATTTAAAAGCAGTAGCGAGGAGGTTGCCGGGGGGAGCAGGGAACATTTCAGGCTCTCAGATGGCTCTGCCCCCTGCCCCTGTTTTAAGAGCAGATTCCCAATCAAGCATACCCGGTTTATCCCAGGGGGAGCCCTCGCTGCTCCATTCTGCACTGCTTCTCCCTTCCATATTGCACTCATTGTCAGGGGTTGTGCTGCTGCCTTTCACGGGCAAGAAACCTTCCCCCTTGCAGGGGGCTCTGGGGCAGGGAAGGGGGGTGCTGCTGCCAGGGGAATGGGCTAGTAGTGAGGCTCTCGCTCCTTCTCCTCCCCATACAGTCCCCATCCCAGGGCGACAGCTACCCGGCAGGGGAAACTCAGAACACAGAACAGGTCAGGCATATGCAGAATGTATTGTAAATACATTACACCTAAAAGTTTTTTTTTTCCCTTTCCTGTATGGCCCCAGCTTTTTCCTCACCCTCCATCTTTGACTCATTCTATCCATCTCCATTTTAATTTGTTCTTGTTTCCCTCCCCTGTTTCTCTTCTTTATTTTTCTCTTTCATCTTCATGTCTCTTTCTGTGCTTTCTCTCAAAAGCATCTTCTCCTTCATTATTTCTCCCTGTTTCTCTCCAAGTTCTCTGAGGCCCATCCCCCTTGCTTTTCCTTCTGTTATATTATCTTGTCCTTGCTGTCCTCTGTCCCCTTTGCTCCTGCCATCTCAACTTTCTGTCCTCTTTCCTATTTGCCATCATTTCCCCCGGTTTTCTCCCATCTAACATACCAGCATTCCCTCAAGCTGAAGAACCCCATCCTTTCAGAGCTGTGTTGCCCCTACACTCTAAAGTAACTCTTTTCCAACCCCTCTACAGCTCTCGCCCTTCTCCTTTCTCTGACCAGTGTCTCCCTTCCTTGAAGCAGTGTATGACACCAGTTGCTGTCACTGTCTTCTTTTGCCCTCAGGGCAGCTTGGCTATCTCTGAGTGTGGGGGGGAGACCCAGGAAGGAGCCTCTCCTTCTGCTCTCCTCTTTGCTCATTGCCTGTGGTCAATCCAACATCCCTCCACTTTGCTGCCTCCAACCTCTTGTGGCCGGAGGGCTCACTGGCAGCTCAGCCGATGAGCTGGCTCATCTGCATGCAGCCAGCAATTGGGCTGGAAGGAGCTCACAGCAGCCCTAAATACCCTCCCTGGCAATCCTCAGACATGGATCAGGCCAGGATCCAAATGGAAAATAAGGGTCTCTGTAGCCATAACCCTGGGGCAGTTGCTGTGCACTACAGTGAAGGATCTCTGGTTGTCAGGAGGAAGTGTCTCAGGAAGCTGTCATCCTTTTCAAGCTGTTTACAGGGGGATGATTTTCTCTGTAATTCTCAGGAACACTGAAGGGGGTGAGGTGAATGGGTCTGGGGTCTCCAGGCCCAGGGGACCTTAATAATCGTCTAAATGAGTCTGGTCAGAAGATACCGCTGGCTGGTGGGGAAAGGGGTCTTGCATATTGTGCAGTGCTCTACAAGAACACCAGCAGATCACCAGATGCCAGAAATGGGGATATTGCTGTCAGTGGCACTGTGCAGCACATGGCTGTAGGCAGAAAACCCATCACCACCAAGTCCCCACCCTGGCATAAAGGTTGGAGCAAGGGGGCATGACAGAGAGTGCAAGAGTTATGGCTATCCAAAGCAGTGGGTTGCAAAATCAGAAGAGGGTTCATGAACGGCGACAGGGACGAGGAGGAGCAGGAAAGATCCTGTGTATGAAGGCAGCCTGCAAGACTAAACGTGTTTGCCTGGGAAAGGAGGTGAATGAGAGGGAAAGTGATTGGATTGTATTGAATAATGAATGGGCTGGAGAAGATGGATCAGTAGCTCTTGATTTCCCCATTTTGTAACACACAGACAAGAGGACCTGACGTGAGTCACCGGAGACCCAGTTAAAGCTTTCTCATTTGATGCGTATCAGGACTGTGGAGCTCATTGCCACCCAAGCTCCTGTGGCCAAGATTTTAACAACATTTAGCAAGCAAGTGGGCATTTACGACAGAGTTCACAAAAATTAAGCGTCCTCCTAATGGATGTGAACAGCATTTTGGGTGTTTCGTAATTCAGCAATTAAGCCAGTCGCCATAAAACTAGGATAACATTTCACAAGGGCAGTCTATCCCCTATCTGACTGCCATGTGCTTCTTGCTTCTTCCCTGGAACGTTTGTCACGGATTAAACGGAGCTCAGATTTACTTAGTCTGGCATTTCTTTTGTTTCTAGATGCTATGCTATGCAGTTGCAATATAAGATGCAAACTAGGCCTGCGTTTCTGCTGGTGTCAATGACTGCCCTAATTTGACAAATTAACAGCAAGTTTAGGTATTTCTATCACATTTTTCTAGGAAGGATCTGGGATAGAGAGCAATTAAAAGCATATGGAATTAAGTGGAGTCTTTTTTCTTCACACCCCAGGGTATAAAGCAAGTAGTTAGCAATGAAGGTGCTATATATGTGCGAAGAATTATTATTGTTGAAGTCCCTGCCTCCCAGAAAGCAATAGGCTTTGGGTCTCTTTGATGCTATCATGACTAAATTAGAAACGAGGTTGTCTCTTTTCTCTTGTATCTGTGGAAATGATTACTGAACTGGCATTCGATGACGTACAGTACTGTAGTGTTTCTATGCACAAGAGATGAAGGCCTAATTCTCTTCTCGTTTGCACTGATGCAACCTCACTGACTTGGATGGAGCCACGCTGCTTACCCTCTCTGTGTAGGCAAGGGGAGAATCAGGCTTAGGAAGAGCTGTGCATGCTTTAAACAGCCATGCCCCCTAGGTCACTGTGTGTCCCCGTTTTGCCAGTGCCATGCCTGACAAACCAGGGGCTAAATTCACTTCCAGGGTGAGTGGGTGCGACTGCCCCAAAGTTAATGAGATTCTGGACTTATTTTGGCAGCTGTTCACCCCACTCAGTGGTTACTTTTTTTAACTATTTCCATTATCACTGCCTTTCACCATTATACCTGTCTACCCTTCTTGTGGGGCAAAAATCCTCTTACGGACTCCTCCCTTTGGATGGGTGAGCACGTAAAATGCCAGAGGTGACCATGAACACTCTGGCATTCACCTTTCCCTTTTTCTTCATTCTGCATTTCTATTTTTCATTGAATCTCTTTTATTTACTGACAACTTTCTGTCTCCCAGCCCCGTTTACCCTCTTTGTATTACAGAAAAGCTCTCCCATAAAATTCCCAACTACACAATCAGGGTTTTCTTAACGAGCCTTGCAGGATAGGTGAAATCCATTTGTGTTTCTGTGACACAGGCTGCCAAAGTTTTTGTACTAGCTTCCTATCAAATCTGTAACTCCCCAGAGAAGCATATGGACTTTATGCTGCACCTCTTATTCCCCCAGAGCATACAATCCTACCTGCTAGCTGTGAAAAACAGAAAATGAGGATGGTATACAAAAACTTGAGAATGCAATGCCATCCTATCCATGGCTAGGAATTTTTCTGATGTGTGTTTTAGCTAGAAGCAAACAACTATAAATTTCTGATTTAGCTTGTTGTATAAAGTATACATTCTGTCAAATAAAGAATAACACTATCCACCTCCGTCCCCTAGATTTTCTACCCCTTTCTGATTTTTCTCTTCCTATTTCTCAGTTTTCATTCTCCTCCTGAACATGATTTTTTTTTAGTGCCTGTTTTATTTTTCTCCTCCCACTGCTTCATAACTACATTTCATTCTTAAATTTACTATCACTCAGAGAACTCCTCTCTTTCTTCAGGCCTTGTTTATACCACTAGTGTAGTTGCAGTACGATGGATCACACTTGAACACTGAATATTTCCCAGGTTTATGGTCATGTTCATTCAGTATCATAGATCAAACACTGTCAATCAAACCACTTCTGATCCAACCCTATTTCCTGACTCCTTCAACCTTACTGTGTCCTGTCCCTTTTAACTAGTAAATTTCTGATAACCTGTTCCCAGAGCTTTATTTCCTTCTTGAGATGTTGCCTAATACATTTCTTTCTCAGTTTCATTTGTTTTTTCATTCCTGGTTTCAATTTTTCTTCATTCTCTTCATCAGTCCCCTTCAGAATTTACCATTTCTTCTTTTCTTCACTTTTCCTGCACATCACTTCTCATGTCTGCTCTTTTATCCCCCAGCCCTCACCCCCACTGACATTTTTTCTCTTCCCTTTACATTTCTAGCTCATAGTCCTTCTGGATAGGAAATATCCTTGATCTTATCCTGTTCAGTCTCTATGGAAAGGTAGTGAAAAAGGATTCGTGTGTGTGTATGCACATGCACATGTGCATCTCCTTTCAGATATGGTCAATAGGAAAGCATGGTGGTTGAGACGAAGTGGCCTGGCTCTGACTTTTGCCTTTCAGACAGCCATGAGGAGTCATTTCCAAATACAGATACCCTCCAGAATTATCTTCAGAGTACAGGGTCTCAAGGTATCAATCATAAAAAATTTCTGCTGCTTCTTTTTGATTCAGCTATTGCCCTTTTTCTTAGGCTGAGGGTCACAGTTTTTTGAAGGGCAATGACAGAATCATGAAAGAAGACATTTTTCTCTTGCTCATTTTTGAGTGAGAGAGTGAATGAACTGTGATAAATTTTTTTCTGAATATAGCTAGAGCTGTCTCAAAGAAGTGGCAAACAGATGGCAGAGGCCCTTTATAGGCAGCTGCTGTTGTCTCTTAAGGTGTCACCATCACAAGAAAAGTGGTTGTAATTGGGGAGCTTCAAGATCAGTAGTGCCTGAAAGGACTCAAGCAGAAAAGAATGTCATCCTCTGTGAAGGCAGGGGGGAGACAGAAATCAAATATTCAGAGACTAATGAATGGTGCTTGAGAGGTAAAATAAAGTACAGAGACAAGGTTGAAGCAACTATGAAGCTTTACTGAATTATACAACCGGAGGATGTATGGTTTCCTTGCATTTGAGAGTTCATTCTTGGCCATAGATAGTGGGAACCTTGTAGGCAAGATGAAGAGATGGTTTAGACCATTTTGGGGATAGCAAGAGGGGCTGGCATCCAGAGGAAATAACTGAGTGAAAGACAGCGATACCTAACACACTGTGGAAAAGCAGCTAAGGGAGAGAAAAGGCCCAGGAACAGCTATCTCCAGGCTCTCATCTCCTCAACTGCTTCAGAGCACCCCTGCAGTGTGTGCTTGTGGAAGGGGGATTGCTACAGCTTGGTGTAGAAGTCTGTGTCCCAGATATTCTCCAAATAATTTGCCTGCCTGGAACCCTATCATTTTAGTGTATGCAGCACAAAGAGAAATTGTAAGTTAAACTGTAAAGCAACAGAAGTGGAGACATGTAGCTGCTCCCTCAAGAAATAAAAAGGGCTAGGTTCTGTTAGACCTTCCAGGCTGGGAGGGATTGCACAGTGGGTTAGACCCCATAAGTCTTCTAGTCATGGAATTGTTTAAGTATCTCCAGCTCCTGTCGTGTCTCCAAAAGTAGGAGCCATGTATTCTTTTCAAGGAAGAAAAATTTCAGAGAAAAGATCAATAGGAGGTTTTGGAGGAACCTGGGGAAGATGGCAGGATCTATCATGTTGTGCAAGGGTTTGGGTAACAGAGAAGCTGTGAACAGGTTTGGTGTTGGAGATTACTTGGAGCTGAACGTTGCATGGTGTCTTCTGAGACACCTCCATTGCAACTGTACTCAATGGTCTTGAAGGAAACAACTGCCAAGAGCAGAGCAGTGCAACTGTTTTGCTGTCAGGAAAGGGAGCAACAGAGAAACTAATATGTCTACCCTGCCGAGTGAACTGCAATGCAAACAGCAGCACAGCATGCAAGAAAAGCATCAGATTGACAATTTTCCTAAATTTCAGGTGACCACCTAATCATTGCACCACTCTTCCCCAATCATTGCACCACTCTTCCCCTCTTCATTATCACTTTGTCCATGTGTTCACAGCAAAGCATAACTCAGAAAGGCCAAGAACAGCTTTCCAGGAATTAATTCCAGGGGCTGTCTAAGATCACAGGAGAAAGGTGTTTTTCGGTGTGCTGCATCATTACAGCTTGGCCCACATTTACAGGAACAGTGAGGGGGAAAGCATTCAGAGAAAAGCAAGACAGTGAGAAAGAACACCATGAAGATGTAAAGGCACCAGGGCCAGTGAGGATTTAAGCTCTTCTGTGGAAACAGAAGGGATGGGTTGTTTCTAGGAGTAGATTGAGTCAGTTGTGGAGGAAAGCATATTTGCATGCTGGAAACAGAGGGACAGTTGGGGCTGGAAAGGTCTGTGGCAGCCAGAAAGCACAGCTGGTCAGAAGGAAACACTAGGCAAGAGGGGACCCAGAACTTGGCCATGGCATGGCATGGGGAGGTGGTAATAGGAATGCAGTGTGAGAGCTGGTAGGAAATAATTGAGAAATGCGATCTGAAAGGGAGAGTGAGTCAGGAGAAACCTTGGGACTTGGACGTGGGAGAGACTTTAATTGTTGAGAGAAGCAGGATTATTAGCTGGAGCTGATAGGTGGAGATAGACCTCCTCATCCATCTTCTCTGCCTTATGGAACAGGACAGATTTTCTCCTGCCTGATGCCAGCACTTGCCTCCCCTAAAGGCGTTTTCTCTCTCTTGCCACTGCTGCAGCCCATGGGAGAAAGAAGGGCTTAGGCACACACAGACAGGGCAGGATCAGTCACACAAACCAACCAACCATGGACCTGCAGCAATTCAGAAAGTGTAACCAGTGGTCATGGCTCCATGCAGAAAGTCTAGCAAAGGAAAGCTGGGGAGAGGAAGAATCAAAGGAGCTGGAGAATAAAATTTTTGTCTTAACTTGCTGATGTCAAGAAATTTATCTATGTAAGCAACTGAAGGCAGACATGGAGACCTCCTAGATTGAGGCTCTCTGCTAGTCTTACAGCTGTAAGCACATGAATTTGTCCTTCCTCTGGAGGTCTGAGATGCAGTTTTCATGGCAGAGAACCCATGTCTTGGCCAGTTTATCTTTGATAAAACAGGGAAACCAAAACTTCATGTTCCTCTCTGGTGGCTGCTCTTCAACAGAGGGTTTCTGTGTATTTCACCTTTTATTGCCATTTCACCATTGTGGCTTCACCAAAATGCTTTACGTAGAGTGGAAACACCTTTATGCTAGACACTGTATGTACACAAAAGCTGTCGTCCCTACATCAAAGAAGTGACAATCTAAGATGACAAATGACATATGAAAGGCAGAAAGCAGAAGACAGCAAACATGTAGAACTTGTTTCTGCATTGTTGCTTTTGACATCAGTAAGACGGTATTACACCTAGCACTGACTTCATCTCCTTCTCCAGGCAGAGCAGAATGCAGAACAGGGCACATCTGCCCAGCACCAGGCAGTGCCAGAAGGAGATACCCAAATAACTCTAAGCAAGCTAGCTTGGGTATTTCAAGCCCTAATGGCTACTCAAGCATGGTGCTCTGCACAGGCAAATTAGCAGTGTGTCTGAGAGCTGTCAGGATGCAGCGCTTACTCAGGTGTGCTGCTTCCAAGACCCGTGCAAGGTCACATTACATTGTGCCATGGAGATTTATGGTAAGAGCCTCTCTCAGCTCTCAACCCACATCTAATTCCCGTGTCCCCATACAGGCATGTCAACGTGTTGGAGGGGGGCTTTCCACAAACTTGGTAACCACAGGTGGTCCGAAAGGAATGAATGATCACATCTCATTCTGTTCCTATGGGAGGGGTACTGTATTTATTGGAGTTCTGGAAGGAAGGTTAGTCCCAGGTGTGTTTCCTAGCGCTTGAGAAATCTAGAGCTAGAAGATGCCATCACAGCTGGATTTCTCCTTTGCAGTTTTAGCAGGCAGGGCTGAAGGACACAGAGACGAATCTCCATGTGACCTGCAGATCCTGTCCTTTCACATGAGGGCTGAAGCTTGGTGCAGAGACAATGCTGGGATGTTTTTGCCCATGTGGTATCTGCCCTGGGGATACACGTCCACTTCGTCTCTAGGGTTGTCACTTACTAGTGAAAATTCTTTGGATTCATGACAAAACTGCAGGATTTACCAGCAAAGAAATAGTTTGCTCTGAAAATAAATAAAATCTGATCTGGAGGTGGTAATTTACTCAGACACCCAAGAGATCACTTATTTTGAGTATCTTGTTTAATTCTCACTGAGACTGCTAGTTTTCTGTCATTCTTGATCTTAGTTTTCTTGGGAAAAGGTGTAATACGTTACATGGCTACTTCTCCATTATAAAAGCAAAAGAAAGGATTCAAGGAGAGGAAAGCTCCACAACCATCACTTCACTGAGCTGCACCACAACAGGGACAGAGGTAGAACCCACATCCAAACAAATTCTTAAGACCTATATGAAGCCCTGCACTTCTTTGGGATCCACGTGAAGAGTTAGATCTCTGCAACAGATAAACAGTCAGAAGCTTTTCCCAAATAATGAACTAATCAGAAATACTAAAAATAGGCTGCATTGGAACATCGGTTCAGCCATTTGGAATGTAGAGCAAATGGCACTGAATGTGTTTAATGAAGTGAAAGAGCTTTCTTTTTCATCACTGAGCTATTGATAAATTGTTGATAGGTGATCAAATGTGGACTTTGCTTTCAAATGTTATGGCTTTATGAACCTGCCAAGACCCTCTTGAGTCATCCTTGTTCCTTTCATTGCTAATGTAGTAGGACTTCCTGCCCTTTTCAGGACCTAAAATAAGAATAATTGTAATGTTGTCTTTTTTTTTCTTTTTTTTTTTTCTGGATAACAAACATTTAGCCTATAGGCTAGTGATCAATTTTCAAGAATAAATGTTCATAGTTGTACAAAATCAGACCCTGGGAACTGGGTCGGATATGTAAGAGAAGATGACAAGAAGGGAGGCAGATAAGTTCACATCTCTACATGCTGTTATGAGAATAACATCAGGGCATTAGATTAGGAGGAAGCGAATGAGGGAGAATATTTTTTTTATTTGTTCAGCAGCAAAATCAGTGAGGAATCAGGGTAGAACTTACAGTTGAGGTTTAATTTTCATGCAGAGAAGAAAGTGAGCTGGGACTTCATGGATGTTAGATCAAGGGACATCCAAAAGGCATAGGGGAAACTGAGGCTCTAATAGGAAAAAATAGGTCCATTATGAGGGTTGAGACAATACTATGGAATCTGTTTAGTTCATGACAGATGCTATTTGTTGTCCTTCATGTGTGGACTAGATCTTCCAGTTTGTCTGGATTGTACTTGGTCCAGAATGACAGAGTGGGATAAAAGAATATTAAACTACCATCACATTTACGTGTCCCTGAACTTACGTCACCCAGGACTTCCCCTACATAAAGAATGTCTTCAGATGGAATTTAAGCAAAATTCTTTGCTGTTTTGTTCCATTAAATGTGGTGAAACAATTGGAATTAATTTGAGGACTGAGCCTTATATCTGACATATGCTAATACAGTAGTGATCTTAGTGGGCAGTTTGCTATGCACCTTGAAACTTTACTTGAATCTTTACTTTCCCTTCCAGTGGAGAAGAACCACAGTATCTTTCTCATGGTCTGCAGGAAATCTCAAATCATATTTGAGGTATAGTCTATACACTTTACAACAATCTTTTAGCACTGGTTTGCATAATACACGCAGTCCCTAACAGTTAATGTTATTGGGTGGAGAACACCATCTAACCTGTGCTAAGCCTCTGTAATTAATTAGTAATTAATTAGCTGACTGAACATTTTTATTCTGATTATAAACACACAAATTGTTCAACCTCTATCCTACTAGGAACCAGGTTTTCCTTTAACCTCAACTGCAAACCAGCTGTCTATCAATTACAATGTGCTCATACCTTAGGGTGATGAGAGCAGCAGAAAAGCTTAAATGGGTTGCTAGAAAGTGCTACAAGTAAAATACAGATGTATTCCATTAGCGTTGGGAGGACTGGCTGCTCTTTAATTGGATGAATCATCCAATGGGTGTGTTCCTAAAGCCAATCAGAGTGTGCCAGTTCAGTAGAGCCACAGTGAGCAACGCTGTGCTGCGTCATTTAGCATTCTCCGGTGACTGATTAAATCCATGTCATTTGTAATAAATCAAATGTTGTCACAGGGTCAATCTTGCGGGTCATGCTAGGTTATTGTGGTGATTCTGCACTGGTTATATCAGGTACTGCTGTGTCATACAGGTTTTTGTTGGATCATGAGGTCAGGTTGGGTTCCTCAGATACTATCTCTTGAACTCACCAGGAGCCCTGCTGGAGTGCATCAGAGGAATAATGAGAACGGTTTGCTGCATAGCCTTCTAGTGCACCTGGTTATGGCTTCTTCTCATGGCTGAAGTACCTCATCCCTGGAAAATGTGTATTTGTCTCATTTATTAGTTTAAACAGACACTGTGACTTTTTTGATTTGTCCCCTCCAAAACAACACCTGCGCCTGGCCTAAAACTGTGACTTTATTTTTTTTTTCAGAACAGAAATCATGCTATTTCAGTTAATTGTATTGCTACCTGACTCAGAAAGAAACAGGAGATCCTGCCCTCCACTAACATTGTCTCACATTGCTGGTTTAAGTTCCCTGTCATAGGGAAACCCCTACATAGCCAAGGGATGCATAAACCTCCCTTCAATTAGGGGGTGTGGCCAAAGGACAAGCAGAACAAGTGACAAGACATCATGTTCTGGGAGTGCACTGCTTTAGTGGTACTTTGTTTTGAGTTATGATTTGGTCAGTTATATGTTAGCACAGCCCTGAGGTGACTCTAACTTGCATCAGAGATTTAGCCAATCTCTTCTGGTCTGATGGTCAGAAAAATACAAATGCAGCACAAAGCCACCTTTAACCCCCACACCATCCATCTTGTTTCAGACACCACTGAGAAAGCTGGAAATCCACAGCTTCTCTAAAGAAGTCACTTTGAAGGGCAAATGTTTAAAATGTTGACATTTGTATGCATAGAGAGACTTTTCTAGCATTTATTTTTAAAGATCATTATGGCCTCCTGTGAGGTCTGTGTGGATATTTGAGTAGCAATTGATGCTTGCTTTCACAGAGAGGGAACATAAGAATAGTCTCAATAACATTTTTAAACCTCTCAAAATAAATTTATTTTCCATGACATACATGGCACCTCCAGAATAGAGAGTGGCAGATTGTGGTATGAAAGTTTTACTGGTACCAAACAGGATGACATTTCCAACCCACTAGTGCCATCGCTGGTCAGGTAAACAAAAACTAACAGATGATTTACTGACGGAAATGTCCTATTTCCCATCAGCAAAAACAATC
This sequence comes from Nycticryphes semicollaris, assembly GCA_013400055.1. NCBI lineage: Eukaryota > Metazoa > Chordata > Aves > Charadriiformes > Rostratulidae > Nycticryphes > Nycticryphes semicollaris. Next base: position 2,272,582 of record VXBJ01000704.1, on the reverse strand, counting down.
CTGTTGGTGAGGTTTCAACTCATGCTTTCTATGCATGCTGTCCTCTGCTCACAGCAACAGAAATCATTCTGCTAATGCACGGTTTTTCACTCCTTGATGCATTTCGTCACCCAGTGTCCCTGGAGTACAAGAAAATGCTCCCATGCCCATGCCATATGTGGAAAATGTCAGACACAGGAAGGTTAAGGGGTTAGCCAAGTATACACAAAGACTGCAGCAGAGCTGAACTCACTTCTCACCAAGTCTTAAATCTGTATCCAGATCACTCCACCGTTCTTCCAGAACACTGTTTACTTGGCCCTGCTGCCTATCACACCGCAGAAGGGTATTGCCTGTTTTCCAAGTGCAAAGTGCATAGATGATCTCTAAAGTACCATGGAAATGTCATGGATTGCAATCAGCAATGTATTAGAGTCAATTCAAGCTCTACAGTACTTCTTGCAAGCTCCCAGATTCTTTGTACACGGGAGGTCTCTGCAGGAACCACATCAGATCTTGCTGGTCTTCTACTGGAGTCAGTGAGTGAGCCAGGAAAAAAAAGTTATTCCCTCTGCAATTGAAATCAAACTCATATTTTCCTCAGCAGAGCTATTTTAAGTCATTCATTATTACCTTTTTTTCTCTCCAAAGCAAAGCCCGTTTGATACTCAGAGGTTGTTAGAACCAAAGGGGAAAGAGAGAATACTGGGATATTGTTCTTGCTGCAATTGCAGACTTACTTGATATCCAAAAAAGGTTTTATTAAAAAACAAACCAACTCTACAATGGTTTGAGTGAGGAGAAGAAAAGAACAAAGGAAAAAAGAAAAAGAAAATCCATGCTGTTGAAGTTTTGGGCAGCATCAGGAAAGCAAGGCCTGAAGTTGACATATAGGGCTGAACCCATAGCTACTACAAGTGAGCACAAACCACTGATTCTTATGTTCAGTGATGATGAGTGTGAGGGTAAGGTGCAGATTATTTCATTTAACTGCTGTGATGTAAGAAGGATCCAGTACTGAGTTCCTGTGTACATCTGTGACAGATGGTGTTTAACAGCAACAACAGTCACTGTGGGTACGCCTTTCCACATCTCTCTGGATGCCAGCTTTCTCCTCAGGCTTTCTATGTCAGGTGTAACTCACCTAGAGACATTTTCAGGTGTGTTTTCCTGCTGCAAAAGTAAGACATGGAAATGCATCCACATGAATTTGCCACCACAGCACAGCCTCATGCGTGCTTCGTGATGCAGACACAGGCAGTTTGGCACTTCACATCCTTGCTTGCTTTCTTCCACGCACCAGTGCAAAGAATCATCTAACCATCATCCATTCATTTCTTTCTCCACCTGCTTGCCTGTGTTTTTTTTCTCTTTCTCATTCATGTTCAGCAGGTGCCTTTAATTCCCAAACATGTTCCCAGATCTTTTCCAATGTCAGCTGTGGAGCTAAAAAGGGGTTTTCTGAATTTGATTGATCAGGTTGTCACAAACCTGGCTGGGAGCCATTTGTTGGACACTCATCAGATTGCTGCCGCAGAATCCAGCTGCTGAGTTTCCAATGTGCTTTTAGCCTCTGGAGTGTAAAGAGAGACAAAAGCACTACACCTGACTGGGCATCTCCAGGGATGTTTGAGGGGCACAGAGCCTCTATCGACCATCATTTCCTGAGAGCTTGACCTCCTACTGCAGTTGCCTCTCCCTGCAGGCTTGCACAACTTCCCCAGGTAGCTTAAGTGGAGCCTTTCACAGAATTCTATCATGAGGCATAAGTCTGCTGGCTTACACTATAATTCATCTGGCACAGCCAGATGTAACATGTGTGTGATAAAGATGAACTTTGCACATAATGGCTGAACCCAGCATCTTTCAGAAAATACAGATCATGAGAAAACAACAAACACAATGTCCCCACCCACTGTTCCCTCTCCCTCTGGCTCAGTGGGGGATCTCCTGCCCTTGGATTGCCAGCTCATAATTTGTATTTTCTGAACGTGGTTATTCCCTTCACTAAATTAGTTTTTCTTTCTTGCAAAAACCACTCACTCCCCTATCTGCCATCCATTCTCTCCTCTCTCTTGATGAACTTTCCTGCTTTGTTCCTTGTGCAAGTCTTTCTTTAATCCTTTCCATCCTTACAAAGCTTTTTTCAGTCTTTTGTAATGTGCAGAGGGCTCAGCAATCCTACCAACCCTGTGTTCAGTCTCAGTCATCCCCCATCAGGGTTCAAGGACCAAGTGCTGTCAATGATGTATGAAGGACGCTTCTGCCTAATGGTGACCAGGCATCCACATGGAAGCTACTCGCATAGTTACAGCAATGTAATAGCACCATGACATCAAGGAAAGTGCACACAGCTCATGCAGAGGTCCCACATCAACACGAGGCTCAGGACCAGCTGTTTAAGAACTGGCACTCAGGGAAGAGGCATTTAAACCTAGTGCTATCCTAGTAGCATTCCAGGCTCAGTAAGTACAATGACTTTGAAAAAGCTAGAGATAATTTATCTCAACAAGCGATTGGGGCCTTCAGCTGCTCATATGGCAAGTGTTCAGAGCTGCTGGTTCTGGAGGACACTTGCCCACCTGGATCTCCTCCTCCCATTCAAGTTCCCTGTGCAGGACCTCAGAGCAAAAAGGCAAGATCAGGATACAGGCTATCTTCTAGCTGTTACATGAATCAGGGACTCAGTGCACAGCATAACCTGCACATTTTTATAAAGGGAAATTGGTGGAAGCATCACATTATCTGTGGCTGCAGCTCAGCAGATGCTCCGTTTGCACACTACAATTTATGAGCCGTGCTGTGCTATGATTTAAAGGGTAGAGGACAGAGTGCTGTGGTTTCATCGGGGACATAGAGGTAAGGGAAGGCTTCCCGTGAATGGGCTGTGAATACAGCTGAGGGTATGAGGCAGAGTCTTCCTATGCTGACATGCCCACACGCAGACCAAAGCACAGATCACCCTCGGAGTAAGGATGACTCGATGGGCTCTTATTATAAATGATCCTTGGCTAACAACACAGATAAAGTAATTTATGGCTCCTCCTGCATTTCTGAATAATCTTTAGTAGGTTGAATTGTTCATAAATCTACTGCTGTTCTTTGGATACAGGTGTGAATCCAAGGACTCTCTGACTCTTAAAATGATGAAGTTTGGCAAGCAGAAATCACTTTTTAAATCAAGGATCCACTCTTTTCTCATTTAAACACTGCAGGAAGTGGTGACACAGTTACAGGAAGTAAGTTCTGATTCTGGTAGACTGGGCTGAAATAACTCGCCATTTTCAGAGCAGGATGAAACACATGGCAATTATAATGCAAGAAGCTTTATGAGGATGTAACTGTTTAAAAGCTGATTAGGAGAAAGAGGGACTTGGCATCCAAGTAGAGGGAGGGATGGCTGCATGGCAGGACTCCTGTTGGTGTATGAATGTCTGCGCCATGGTGGCATTGTTATCCCCTTCTTGTCCTGACAATATACAGTCAATGGCACTTCAGGAGGTGGGTGGGGGACATCTGGTTAATGAGGAACAGATGGACATCATCGGACGTGCACTATACCTGCTCTTTCCTTCACTGCTCCCTCCCTTGCTCTCTGATTTTTCTGTTCTCCCCTGCAGCTGAGCTCTTCCTTCTCCTTCCTTTTAAATGGAAGGGAATGTTTGTGTGCTCCCAAGAAAGAACAACAAATGACACTGGTCTAAGCCAAGTGCAATAACAGCAAATGCAATTAGGAAATGTCTCAGCTATAGCACATGCCTTTCTCCAGGATCCCTACATGCTGTGGTGGTCCCCAATTGTGTCCCTTTCCCCTTCCAGTTCCTGGACTCATCACGACAGTTGGCAGCAGAGGCCACTTTCTCAGGTGCCATTTCTTTGATATGTCCTGTTTAATTATTTGGGAAGGACTTTCTTGAAGCCCATTCTTTGGGACTTGGCAGTTTACCCCACTGTGAAAAGGTAGTTGTTTATCCACCCTGGATGTCTTGTCTTTAGCTCATGGGGGAGATTTTTAGAAGCAGTGCAGTGATTAGAACTGGTAACCTGAATTTCCCTTCCATCCTCCTGGTTCCCTCACAGTATGTAGATTTGTGTCTGTGCTGGCATGTACTCATCCAGTTAAAGGGTGCGAGTAAAGTGTGTTTGTTGGTCTCCCATGAAAATCTTAAAAGCTGAATACAAACCAGATCCTGAGAGAAATACAAATTCCCAAAGGTTTGTGCATCTCACAACTCAGAGGAGACAACACAGTGTTCCTAGATGTGCTTCTACAAAGCAAATCTTCCTAAATCCCTGTGTTCCAAACAACGCTGACAAAATAGCAAAATAATTCCTATCAAGTTTCAATTGGCTTTCATTAATGCTGGTGGCTTTCATTGAGATTTTCTCCCTGAGAGACATGACAGAAAAGTTAGTCCCTAAACCCCTTCTCACTCATTCTGATAGCAATTTTACTTCACTACAGTTATGCCTGCTCACAGTTACAGAGCTGAACTGATCCCTCAGTTTAAGTTACACATTGTGATTATGTAGTATCAGGACAAGGTTTTCCACCTTCCACCTTCCTCTAACCCACCAAATATTTTACTGTTGGTGAGCAAAGTCCCCTGAATCAGTCCCTTTCAAGGGCAGCTAGCAGAGGTATAGTCAGCAGTCCAGCCATGCTACCTTCTTCTGTCTCTCTGATCTGAGAGCTGTTACAGTGTCCAAATCCAGGATTAATTTTCTGTATAGGTCAGGTTTGGATAAAAGGCTTCTATGTCCCTTCTATGGTTTCTACTTCAGCTGCCTTTGAGACACATTATATTTTATATATAAGGCACAAACATAGCATGAATGAGGAAGGACAACTTCAAACGAGGATGATTTATGTTGGGTGAGGTGGAAACCAAGTTAATTCACTTGAGTTGATCATTTCAATGAGGAAAATGGACTGAATCCCCACAGTATTCTCACCAAAGCCACACAAATGCTGAGCTAGCATCCAGATCCATCCTCTGCCAGGATCTTGACTTTATGGGCAACTCGGAAGTATTATTCAGTATACATCCCAGCCAAAGCATCATGACTATATCTGATTGTCCTTGGCTTTCCTTCCAAAATCTTTTCTATGCTCTCTCTCTTTCTACCTTTTCCCAAATGGGCCCTTAGTGCTCTCTTCTAGCCATGGGGATTTAACAAGCAGATTTTAACACAGTGAGTTAGCAATGCCTCAGCAACCTTACAGAGTCCAAAAGCTACTGGCAGGATGGGGCAACAAAAAGAAAAGCCTGGTCATCCCTCTCCTTTTGCCATTCATCAGAAGCTAAAGCATGCCCATCATTACTTTATTCTGTATGACCCTCCAGGACTTTATTCCAGCCTGGGACACTTCCTTCATTACGGCAGAAGGGTGAAGATCCTGACCCCTGCCAGTGTAGCCTCTGAAGTCCAGAGTCTTTACACTACTCCAATCCCACAAGCTACTGAGCATGGCAACACAGCCTGGAACTGGTGTATGCTTCACTGATTTTGCAGGGAGATCCCAGTCTAAGGATCCCATCCAGAAGTCCTCAGGGAGAGAATGTGCTCAGCCATCCCTTGCAGCTCATCTCCAGGCTTCACCATGCACATACAAACGAGTCTGTCAGGCCAGTCAGTGTTACCACTTTCCATATGCTTGGACGCCTCTACACTTCTTGTTTCATCTTAGATTCTTTCCTCAGAGACATCTCATATCTGTCCTTGGACACATTTCATGGGGACAATTCTTTATGAAGCCCTCTACCCCCATAGAAGAAGCATCTGCTCAAGTCTCTAATCATTCAGTCCTCCTGCTGCAATGGAGTTAGGGTGGTCCAGAAGTTTCTTACCAGCATAACCTCTCTGCTTGACAGCCCCATTCCCTTCAGTCCCAGGGTGCAAGTCCTGGCAATAACGCCATCTTCAGTGTTCCACCTCTAAATAGCCTTCCATCTGCTGAAGAGTGAAAATCAGTGTCGATGCACCTGAACCTGTACCCTTGCAGGGAGATTTTCTATGCACTGCCCCAGATTTGTCAAGTCCATTATGAAGAATCCTGTTGTGCAGAACTTCGATTCAAGACACACTGCGTTGTAAGATAGATGCAGGTTGAAAGCATGCAGCTGCATTCCTAGAGAAAAGGGCTACAATTCCCCAGAGACCCTCAAAGGTCCAAGGTAACTGCTGTCATGACCTCATTGCCTGCATGAGTCTCTTCAGTGCAGTGATGGAACGAACTTGTACAAGCCTCACTGGAGAAGAGACAAAATTAATAATCCCAATCCTCCTTTCTACAGCAACTGCACGCCCAGAAATGACCTGGTGTGCCTCTGAGGAAACCTTATGCTTATTCCCAGGGCTGGAGAGGGAAGTAAATGGTGTTTACTGGTGGTTTTAAGAGTCATGAGTTTTTTGATTCTTGCCACAATTTCTTGTGAACTGTAAGCTGACTGTCCACTTTTCACGAGAATCCAGCAACATCCAGCAAATTGCATTGCCTTTTGGCTCTTGAGATTGCTTCACTGGGATTTCAGGATTCCAATTTTCCTGCTCTGCGTGCATCATTTCTCAAATGTGGTAGGACCCATGGTCACACGGAGCCAAATAAAACACTCCTGGCCTGAATCAGAGTTCAGCTTTAGTCCTTTTTCTCTGATTCAGTTTCACTGGTAACTTGGAAATAATAATGCCTCATAAATCTTAGATGAAGCTTAGGTTTCCATCCCAAAATGTTCTCAGAGGCTTACCAGTTATGAATAACTTTGTGACCAGCCAATAGGGTGGGTCTGCTGGAGCACTCATCCCTTTCCTATGTTTAGACTGGTATGGAAGTTTTTTTTACTGTAATATATAATGCACTGACAGAAGTCTGTCAATATGTTGCCAGTCTGGGCAAGTCTGGTTTTCCCTATACATGTTTTTCAATCCAAATTTTTTCTCCTTGTAACTTCTAGTTATAGCAAAAGTTTCAGCAGCTGGATCCTGTGATAGGATGAAATTTTACAGTTGCTCCGTAGGTATTTGTGGTCTGGTCATATCACGCTGTGTATGTATTTTAGCACTGGCTTGCCAGGCTTTGCAATGACATAGCACTGACTTTGACCTCCAGTCATGCTTGTTTATATACACCCTCCAATCACAGGGGAGGGGGTGCTGGGAAAGGAAAGGTAGGTCAGACAGTGGTGTTAGCTAAGTCTGAATCATAGGATAACTGAAGTATTCAGGTGGGAAGGGACCCCACAAAGTCTCTAGTCTAAGCTACTGCTCAAAGCAGGGTCGGCTGTGAGGCCAGGCCAGTTTGCTCAGGGCTTTATCCAGCCAGGGCCAGGTTTGATATCATATCCCAGTAGAGTTTCAAATGAATGTAGTATATCACTGAAGAATAGCCGTGCCCAAACTTCCAGAGGCTTTTTAAAAATTAATACTTTGGTCTTAGTGGTTTGTACATCACACCTTTCAAACTTATTGCAGCTCCTCACTCTATCAGTCTTTAGTAGATACTGATCAAAAACTGAAAATATCTCATTTAGATCTCAAATCAATATAAACTGTAAGCCTTGCTTGGGTCATATACTTGTAAGAAAGCCAAAGGAAGCACTTTGTATGATTATTTCCTAGGTGGTGCACACAAGTAGAGAAAGCAGTGCTTCTTCTACCTTATCAAAATAACTAGAGAATAAGAAATACAGGAAAATGTGATCTGCAGTATCAAGCTCCTCAGGAGCTCCCTGTGCACATTGGAGGCTGTGAACCCATGGGAACGTCTCTAATGCCTCTCTGCACCAGTAGGTGAAATCCCACGCAGTGGCAGTCAGATGCGAATGGGCCTCTCCTTTGTCCTGTGGGTGAGTGGACTCCTCTTTGTGAGCCACCTCTTATACAGGCTTCAGCACACAAAACAGGAACTTATGCCTTTCTGTTGGCAAAGGGTTAGGTTGGAGGGATCACTATATCATAACCCAGACAGGCCATTCTCAGAGACCTGGGAGCAGGGGCGGGTATAGGAACTCAGTTGTCTCTGGTCAGGGTTGATGCTACAGGATATGGATTCCTGCACTGAGGTATAATGCACTGTCAGGAGAAACAAGGATAAAAATACTCCTCTGAAATCCCATTTTTTTGGGCTTCTTATTCAGGAAATTGTACAACAGCTCAGGGACTATACTATTCTCATTTATGCAGTGCAAAGAGGACAGGAGATTTTTAACAATACCACCAACAATTTTAACTGGTTTAGATTAAAATTTTTTTTTTTTCCTAAATGTGACACGAGTTCATAGTCCCCATGTGCTGAGGATCTACTGTCACAGGTCCCACAGCTGCAGAACTGTGCCAGCCAAGGCTGCTCAATAGTTCAATGGTCTATTGGGCAAATGAGAGGATGAGAAACACAGGGAAAGGCAATCTGAGACCACGTGAATGTCTGTCAGCCAGTGCCACTGTTCTGGAAAACCCTGGGTTGTAATTAGTAAGTATTTCATAAAGCAGTATCTCCTACTGTGATCCGTGTTAGAAAAACACACCAAAAAGCCTTTAGGCTCTCCCACTGTGATGCATGTTAGACAAACACACAAAGAGGCTTTAGGCTGGGCCACTGGATTTAGTCCAGAGCAGTCAAACCTGCAGTCAGAGGAGCCTTCCAAAACTCCAGGTTCCCAGGAGATGCTACATCTCTGGGTGCTACTGCAGGGTGGTGTTCTAGCGACACTGGCTGTAGCACTGCAAACAGCTTTTTGCAGACCCCTCTTAACAGCTTGGGCCTTTTGCACGGTCAGAAGCTTCCCCCTTTGCCACATCAGTGGCTGCACTGGTCACTGGCATCCATTCTTTACTATCACCTCCAGCAATTCCTTGCACCCACATGTATAGGTTACTGTTAATCCCACTTTCCTGGAGCTGGCTGCCCAGGCTGGCTAGGAAATGGGGCTGTGTTAGAGAGAGATGCCATACTCCAAAATTAATGCTGTGCAGCCAGAGGAACCCAGTTAAATTACTTTGCAAATGGCCCCAGATTCACTTGCTCATATTCGCTAGTACACCCCATGGCACAGAGTGTCACTGCGCTACATATGGTAGATGAACACTTGGTGTTTTGCTGGTTTTAGAATGTGTGTCATTCCCAGGGCTGCTTACTGGTTTTATAGCTGGTTTATAATCTATATATTAGGCATGTAATGGTGTACAGTAGCATGATTGATCCAGGGCTAGATGTGGTGACACTGTCATCTCTGTCATCTCTTTTTTAAACAGTTCATCAGATGTTTGCAATATGAGTTTCCAATACCAACTTTATTTACCCGCAGCCATTACTTTGCATTGCAGCCATTTCACTGCACAGAATGTCTGGGATTTAATTTCAGGAGTTCTCCACTCAGGAGCAAAGGCCTTTCATCCAGCGAGCTACATGAGCAGTTCCACTGGCTCGGGTGGGAGAAGATGGAAGTTTATAACTAATAAAAACGCCAGCAAATCGTATACATGTGGCTGCGTTCACAGCTTGAGCTGAGTGAGCTGGAGGCAGTGAGAGCTGCTGTAATGTGTCATTTTCTCTGTCCTGCCAGCACATAACTCACACAACTTAAACTATCTTAACTACCGCTGGACTCCCCCGCACTTGTCCCTTGCTGCCAAATAAACAGGATAGTGATGTGGTGCTCCTAATAGCACCTGTAAGACTACCCTGTACTACAATAGCAGCGTTCCTGGAGCAGGCAAGAAAAGAAACATAGCTGGACAGACCAGTAATTGAGAAAGCTGATATATTTCCACAAGGAGAAGGTAGCAATTCATACCCTCTACCTATCATTATCCTTAAGTATTGATTCTCCAGTCACATTTTCTTTGTTAAATGGCTTATTTCATCAAGGAGGGATTCTGTGGTTGCAGTCAAACTGGGACTGAGTGTATTCGTGCATTCGTAGTGAAAACTATATGTGACCTGAATTTCAGACTAAGACCTAGAATTTTAGACTAGACCTCTAAGACTACCCTTTTAATGAAAGCTCAGCATGCTACCTCTCCCACTGTTGGTTAACTCCTGCCATTTGAAGAGACAGGTTACACTCTGATGAGCCTGTTGTCAGGATGTTGTATCTTACTCTGCAAAAATTATGTGGTGGTTATCAAATGGGCAAGGAGATAGGTTTCAGTAAATATCACATAAAATATTTGTGTGTGATCATTCAGTTTACTTTAAACAAATTTGTTTCAATTGTGTTCCCACTCCATTTGTCTGCCTTCTGTGACTGTTCCAGCAACATATTTACTGGCATGGATTTTACTCAAACAGCAACATTTAGGTGAACGTGTTTGTAAAAAGCAAGTGTTGAATCTATAATCAAAAAGTATTCACTCTGATGAGACACTACTATTAATGAGTTAAAGCCACTACCAAATTATTACTAGAAATTTTGTCTGAGGAAAACTTGGAATTTACGCACAATGACAAGAGCTGCAAAAACATCTGTTTTTCTGGACATATTTTTGATACATTCTTCCTTTTGGGGTGCAATGGAAACTAAAGCATTTTCAATTCCCAGTTGATGGTATAGCATAAAAGTCATTTAAGTAAATGTCTCCAGTCAGAAAAGAACTGAATTTCACAGCTCATACACTGAAAACAATGCTGGCAGAAATGGATTAGCAAACAAATCAGACGTTGAATTGTCCTTGTGTTGTGAAAAATTGTCAATCAACAAACAAAATAAGGGAAATCATTATCTTCCTCCAAGAATTATTTGAAAACAGATGGGAGTGGGGGTTAACAGTTTTGTGGAAGTGGATATGTCCCAGGCTCTTCAAAGGAGAGAAAGGCTTTCTGTTGATCATGCATGGAATTATGCTTTTACACTGCTTTTCAATTGCAACTTTTGTAATATTTGTGTTGTGTGCTAGAAGAACACAGGCTGGCCTGGGTTCACAGTGGAAAAATACAAGACCAAAGTTTTAAAAAACAATTGAAAACAAATCCGAGATCAAATGAAATCAAGACAGAGGGTAAAAAGATATGTCAACATCTGGAGCTGCGGGACACTGAGGAAGACAGCACTAGCAGAAAAATGTGAATAAAGGTACAGACTGGAGCAAATCATCTCAGAAAATAAAGGAGATGAATTTGAAAATTTGCCTCAAAATGAATGGGAAACCAAGAGTTTGAGATGAAGAGACAAAGATGTAATACCAGTTGTGTTTAGTTGTACACGTAAATTTGGAAAAGCCCTGAGCAAGAACATTTCAAAGGTGAGACCATGCTGTAGACCTGATGACTGGTAGGTTTGCTGTTGTGACATGCCTAGGTAGAGAAGATGAGTTAAAAATTCACAAAAGTACCCAGATTATGCCTAGCGTATGCAGAATGGGTTTCAAAGAGGGATGGGAAAGACATATGGAAAACTTGAAACATTTTAGATTAAGAGGAATTCTTCTACCTGCAAAGAAGTTAAATTAGAAAAGTTGATACGTATCCAGAAGGCTTCTTAGGCAACAGAGGCTGCAGGTAAGCAGGGAAGAGCCAGTGCAGTTATAAAAGATATGTGTGTTTGAGTACTATTGACATTAAAGTGGTTAGTAGAGCTCACATGAATTTTTTTACTGAAACACATTTTTTGTCTGTGAATGTCAGTTTGTTGAAGCTGACACTCTGCAGGAATATACTTTCTAGTCTCAGCAGAAGAGGTTACTTAGATGTGAGATGGGATCGCTAGTCAGAAGGAGAGAAAGAGAAGAGGCAATCAGAAGAGCCAAATAATTAATTAACTCATCTAGAATGCAGGAAATCTAGCGTGAAATCTTTGCTAGGTGAGAAGAATAATTTTGAACCAGTTTCCATCATTTCAATATTAAGCCCAGCTGCCAGACCACTAATTCTTCTTTGGCAGGTTTACTTGCTCCCTTCCTCACAAGAAAAAAACAACTTTGGAGGTATGGATATGTCATAGTATGCACTGAAGATTTATTCTGAAATTTCCAAAGTACCCTGATGCTTTGCACCAACACATCTCTCCCCCACTTAAGGAAGAAAGAAGACCCTGAAGTGACAGGATCCTTGTGAATGGAGGTCTCTGTCTCTGATGCCAGAAGTAACTGAGCTCTATGTGGTCTTGATCAGATAGATTACAACTACATTTTCATAGGTACTCATTTCTCAGTACCTCATCTGAGATATTTTGCACCTACTGTTCTATTCTGTGTTTTTCAAAGGTGCTGAAGACCTACTACTCCCTTTCAAATCCTACGGCAAAGCAATTAGGTTAAGTTATTTCAGACTGGATTCCCAGAAATGAAGATGCATAAAATGAATGAACACATGAAAATATTGGCCCTAATATCTTGTGACTCAGCTTTTCCATCTCTACAATGGAGAAAATGATGCTTACTGATTTTGCAAAATGCAATGCTGTGAGCTCTATGGATGAAAAGCAGTGTGAATGTTAAGCATGATTATAATTTTTATTAGAAAAAGATTTAAAGGATCATTTATCCCTGGAGAAGGGATCCCAGCACAGAACAGGCATCCCTGTCCGAAGAACTGCTTGAAAGTTGAGTAGTTGCTAAGAAACCAGAGTACCTTCATCGCAATGAATACCCTGAGAGGGATGGAGTGGGCAACCATTTCACAAAACTACCATGAAGCAAAAAAGAAATGGGACCAGGCATCATTAGCAGAAAGGAGATCATTAGATTTCTACACTACAGTCTGCATGAACCTACAGCAAAAATGGACGAGGACAGTCATGTAGGAGAGATAAGAGGGAGTGACTCTCTTAAGCAGTCTATGAAGAATAAGGAGGCTCTGGGTGCTTGTTAAATGGAACGGCGGTGTCGATGGAGGAACCTGAGGACACAGCAGATAATGGCTTATTTTCAAAGAGCTGAACAGAGTACCAGAAGCTAAGGAATTACTGGAAACAGGACTAAAGTGAAGAGTCGGAGTGAGGAGATAGGCCTAAATGATGAGAGGTACCAGGGTCAAGAGAAGTAGTTGTTTTCTTGAGCGACTGAATTATGTCAGAAGTTTCCAGGGCTGCAAAGAGAGTAGGAGGAGAGGCATGAGAAAGGCTCAGGAAAGGGGGTGTTAAGTCTAAGTGAGATAAATCAGGGCAATCTGTGATTGGAAGATGAAAAAAGTATATTGTACTCATCTGGAAAAGGGCTAAGAGGTGAGAACAACATGGGTGTGCTTGGAAGAACACCAGTGTCAGAGAAAGAGAGAGGAAGGGCTAATAGCATCTTGAGAAACAAGGAAGGAATAGGAACACGACTACTCATAATAAACTGTCCTATGTCTGTTGCTGGATAAGGAGTTGTTTCTGAAAGTGTAACCCAAATGACTGAAAATCAGAGACTGGACAAAGTTTCCTGAGGAAGACCTTGAAGTGATGGATTTTGTTTGGTTTTGGTTTTAGTTTTTAATGCAGATGGTATTGGCCAGAAATAGAGATTAACACAACACTGCAGGTTTTGTTGTAACGGACTAAGAGGAAAGGAGGGAGCCAGTCAAACTGCAGATGAGCACTAAAAAGCATGTGGGGAGAATGCTTGAAGGAAATCAAAGGTTTAGAGTAATCCTGAGATGAAGAGACAGCGGGATTGGTGCAAATTAAGCAAGGCAGCGCTGGGTAGGAGAGGAAAAGTTAGGACAGATTCCAAAAGATCAAGAAGCTGAAGGTGCGAACTTGCGTGCCAATAGCTGCAAAAGAAGGAGAAGATAAAGGAAGGGACAGCATGAAGAAAGAGTCATCACAGTTGGAGTAATAAAGAAAAGGCTGTAACAAGTCTGAAAGATCAGGGAAGGTAAGAAAATAAAATAAATTCACATGCAGAAAATTGCTTCGGGAGTGAAAAGGGAGATGAGTTGTTTAAAAAAAAAATAAAATTTAGGATCTGCTCAAAGTTTCAGAGATGGGAAATGGCACTTCTCCCAGAAGAATGTTTCTTGCTCACGCTGGCAGTTCTGTCCTGTAGGAGCTACCCTTAGTAGGACATCATCTAGGGAAGCTGCAATAAACAACAGAGACAGCAGTATTGATCTCGTCGGGAACCTGCAGAGTGCGGAGAATGCTCTACTGCTGGGATTATCCCCTTGGCTGCCTTTTGGGTAGGTCCTGAGGTTGGAGGCGATCCCACTGCTTTCCTCTCTATCGAAATGCTCTGCAGTCTACAACCTGTGGGCCAGGATGGGTGACCCTCAGGCCTTCAGTGTCATGTTGTTCTACTGCTGTGACGGCACCCATCCCACTGCTCATAGGCAGCCCTTTTGCCGCAACTGCCTCCCCTTGAAAATTAACACTCCTGATGTGTGGCTGATCGATTAGGCGAAAGCAATATAGAGACAACACTTTACCAAGCTATTTAGACCAGATCACGAAAGCACAAACCCACTCAATTCTCAGAGCCAGAGAGGCCCAGCAGGACTACAGGGGAGGCTTAATACTCACACTAAAACACCCAGCATGCAGCAGCTACATTATCTTTTCCTTACCTGCTGTTCCACTTGTGTCACTCTCTCTTCTCAAATCCCCGTGCTGACTTCCAGTCTCTTCTACATCAAAGTTCAGTTCCTCATTTCATCTTCAAGGCTTCACGTGGCTCTGTCAGAGCTTGCTCTCTCCTTCCTCTCCCACCCTACTCAGTGCTCACTCAGCACCTCTCCCCCTCCCTAGCCCCCCTCCATCTGCCTTCAGCAATGACTTTGCTCCTTCTGCCCACCTCCCCTCTTCCCTCTTCACCGCACAACACTTCCCTTGTGCCTGCCCTTAAGACTCATTTACTGCAGCTAGTCTTCCTGCGTTAATGACTTCCACTTCTCCTATGCCCTTGGCAAGCTTTGCCCCTCCTGACCATTAACTTTGTTTACTATATTACATCTTTCCAATGAGGAATGATTCAGAGATACCCAGCCAAAGCCAGGAGCAAACAAGATGTGAACATGCCATAGCTCAGCTTGTGACCTTTCTCAGGCGCTTCCTTCCCTTATTCTAGCCTGCACGTCTCAGACACAATCTTGTCCTCACTGTTTTCCTGCTGACCTCACTACAAGCAGGATCCAGACCTCATAGCTGCTGCTTAACAGCTGCCGAGAACCTCTTCTGAGTGGCTGAGCATCCTCATGTGCTAGTGCCCTAAAGGCTGGGGTTTGTGTACTGTGAAATCCTGGGGACAAGATTCTGCCTTTTTACCTGCCAGTAAAATGCCATGTACACATGATGGCATGTAGAAATACATAATAATGTTTAATGCTATGAGCAGACAGCATTAGCAGGGAAAGGCTTTCCCCTCCTACTCACCCTTTGTCTGTCTGTTTCTTTCCTGTTGTCAAAATTTAGCATCCTCCACTGAGAGACTCAGTTTTGCTCTGATGCTTGGAAGGCATCCAGTCCCAGCTCGCTCCTTTCCCTGCCAGTCTCCACAGGTATTCTGTACACAGGGCTTCCAGCTAGTCAAGAAATGCTCTCTCTTCTCCCCCCCACAGGGGAATCTCTGAGTGCTGGGGTTGTTACAGAATCCTGGTGGTTAGGCAAAGTCATTCATTCTTGTTCTGATGCCTCTGCTCCACAGCACACCATGAAGTGCACTACAGGAAAAGAGGGGCCCTTCAGCAGGAATGGAGGGCAGCCCTGAAGAGGCATCTACACAATGCACTTGTTATGTCAGGTCACAGAGGAAGCAAGAGGAAAACCCTCATGGTTTTGGTTCTAGCTTGGCCAAAACTCATTTTGGTGTTCTCTAAAAGTGGCTCCAGGAGAGACAGTTTGGACCAGAGACTAATGCACAGACTGAATTTCATGTTCGAGGTTGACATGACTCTGATATTGGCTTGGCAAAACCAAGGTCACAGCCTTCTGAGGCTGTGCTGGTCAAGAGAGCCAAGAGGACAAGGTCTTGGTGCACAACATATCTCAGGGGTCAGTTTTTGAAGAAACTGACTGAGATGTGGCAATGGGTGGGTAGAGTTAAGTGGACAGGCTGTTCCTGAGGAACAGCTGGGCAGCTGTGTCTTCAGCAGCCATAGCTGTCCCAGCAGGACTCAAAGAGAAGCTACAAACATACACTAAGTAAGGTGCATGGTAGCTGACATGAAGTCAAGGAGATACAGGGACCAGGCTGGAAAAACATGGAGAACCGTTTTCCTGTCCCACAAAACCTTGACATTATAAAGCTTCCTGTTCTATGCTGGACTGGGACAAAGGTGGTTTTTAAAGGCTTTTTTTTTTAGACCAAACCCATGAGTTAGGTGCACTGAAATTGTCAGTAAACTAATAGTTCGGTTCTTCACCTGGGATTTGGGTGAACAGGTCAAAGTCTTAGTATCCATCTGAGAAATTTTCCTTTAAAAACTCCAACCACCCTCAAGAAAGACTTTCAGCAGTGGCTGTAGCATGGGCAAAAAAACCCCAGAGGTTTACTCGTAGAGAGGCAAACACACAATCAGACTGAATTGCTTCTGTTCTTTGATTCTGGCATGTTTCCTGACTGGGAACTCCAGTTCAAAAGTAAGATAATGAGGTTAAGACCTAGGGTGCAATACAACATTCATCGTTCTCATCAGACTGCTACAGCAGTAAATTAGAAACTGAGGAAGGGCCTGGAATTTCAGACTAGTGACTCCAGTGGGGAACTGGTCATTTTTTCCAAGGAAAAGTGGGAAAATCTGGAAGGAGTTTGGGTTTTGGTGGTCTTTAGAAGACAAGTTCTGGTTTTACAGTCTTTAAAGCAGGGGAGTTTGTTCTGAGACCTCCATGTGTGGGGTAGGTGGGGAGGTATGGTTTGGTGTAAGAAGCTCTGATTGTCATGTCTCCAGTTAATACAATCTTGGCCACAAAAGGTGGCTTGGTACCTGGCTTGGACATGATTCAAAACCCTGAAACAGCCTTTCAGGTTTCTAACTGAGTGTATCTGGACCAGATCACATTAGAAATAATATTCCCTAGTCTAGTATTGTGAGTAAATTTTATCCTATTATGAATAGCCTCCTCCCCAGGATGCAAGAGTAATGTTATGTGTAGAGTAGCTGAAAACGCTTCAGAGATTAGCCCTAGCACATAGCTCACACCTACAGACTCTTCTGTGATAAATTAGTGTGCTCAATGGATGAAAAAATATTGGTGCAGCAGCACGGCTTGCAGTCAAGCTTCAAAGGGGTTATTATGACTGAACAGCAGTACCTGCTCCCCCATATGCCTTCTCTGGCTGTACCACTGGTAGTTTCACGCTCCTCCTTTGCAGCCTCCCCTTCAACCTCACCTTTTCAAATCATCCTTACCTCACTGACCTCTGGCTCACCTTTCTTGTAGGCATCATTCCTAAATCTAGCACACTTTTCTCCTCTGCAGTTTTCTTTCTAAAAGCCAGCATAAACTAATAGGATACACATGCACACACAACCATAAATGTCTCATGATCCTGTGCTGCTATAAACCTCCCTCTTCCAAACACCCTGCTGGCACTGTTTGCTTGTTAAATAAGCCCAGTGCTGTGCTTAAGTCTAACTTTTGTTGTAAGCACTTCAGGAGAGGGCCAAGTCACTTTGTTTCCTTGTAAATCACTGGGGTTCCTGCAACCCAGAGGAAATAACAATAATAAAATTATTAATGTTCTAATAGCAGCCTTTAAAAGCTAACACCACTTGTGAAGCTTGGCATTTAGTTTTTGCTCAGCTGCATAAAAAGGGACCTAAAATCAAATCTGTACAATATCTACTTTAACACCCAGTGTTTGATGTGGATTATGAGTAAAGCAGCAAGTTGGAACAGCAGCAGTTCGTCTGGAGACACTGAGAGCTGCAGCATAGCTGTGCTAACGCAATTTGATCAGATTCACACGGGCCAGCTACCTTGTTTGGCCCTGTGGGATATAGACTGTGTTTACCAACACTTTCTGAACTCCAGCAACCCAAGTAAAACATAGGCATGATGTTTGTTTCATGTGTATCAAAGCAAACTCTGTGTCCTGGCTCTTTTAGCACAGAGGGTATTGCTTTCCTACACCTTTCACAGGCCAGTCTGGCTGTTCCTCTGGGTATTAACCCTGCCAGCAATTGCACCAAATTATTCCCAGGAAACTAGTAGCTTAAGATTGTTTGAGACCCATACACACAACCCATGTAACTCTGCAAATCCTGAATCCCAGCACAGATGGGAAATTAAAGAAAAAATATTAAGCCATGTTTGGATTCAGTGTTCAGGTTGATTAGGAGGGGGATGCAATGGAGGCTGTCCCCACCCTGGGGACATTGCCAAGGCAGGGAGTTCCCCTTTCTGGCATAGCTGAGGACACTAGTATCTTTCTTCCCAGCCATGTGTAAGGGGCTTGCTGTACATCAGGTCAACCCTCCACTCTTCCTGCCCCACCTTCCTTTCAGTTTTTTATTCTTTATTACTTTAGGAGCATTTGTGAGACTTTGGATTGTTTTGTGAGTGAGGTCCAGATCCGGACTGGATTTACCAGGGGTGAGCATCCTAAAGAGGTTCGTCACACTCTTGTTCCCCCCTGCTCCCCAGAGCACAGTGCTGGGTAGCTCTGGCTGGCTGGGGAGCTACTCTGGGTTGGACTTTTCCTGAAACACCCATGCTGCAGGGTGAGACGTAGTGACTGCTGGAGGAAATTGCAAAATTAGAAAGTCCTGACCTCTTCCACGGGGGTTTTCATTTTTTGACTGTAGGTGGTACATATCAGGGGATGAAGGGCAGAAAAGCTGCATGAGTGCACGGCCTTGCGAGTTGCAGCCCAACCCAAAGCGCCTCAGTCAGCAGGGCAGTCTGCCAAGGAAACCCTTTGCTGAGTTCCCTCCTGGCCATCTCTGGTGGGCTGCCTGAAGGGACAGCAAAAATCCCAGTGCACTTTCTGAATGGACTGAGGGATAACAAACATTCCCCGCCTGGGTAAAGCCGCCTCCGCTCTCCGAGGGCAAGTGTGTGCGAGCTCAGTGAGCGCGTAATGGCTGCCATGCTCGTCTGCGGAGCCACCGCGCTGGGGGATCTTTCTCAGTGTTGCATGAAGGGCTTTGGGTTCCCTGGGGTACAAAAAGTGCTAGAGAAAACCCAGCCCTTCCCTTGTTCTATTTCCTAGCCTAAAATAAACTTCACATTCATCTGCTGGGCTGGAATAGACAAAACAGGTTGTGCATCCCCAGAGGAGCCGCTCACCCCAACTCAGGTGACAGCAACCAGACCCCCAGTTCTCACCCAGAGATCATTAAAGAAAACAAACGGTGCCTACCTGTCCAGTCCTTTTCCCAGAGGCGGGGAGGGCAATGAGATGAAGGGCCCTGAGGACCACCAGGGCAGGGTTGCAGTTTTCCCGTGGGTAGCAAGCTGAGGAATTCCCACGCTCTGCTATTGCCCAAAATTTCTACTGCTGGCTGTCAATTATGCTACAGATTTGACAATTCCTATTGCTGGCTGATGATGTTGTGTGGGAGAACACAGGAGACTTGCTGAGACTGCCAAATTGCTAAATACGTATGATGGGGGTCTCTCCCTTCCTCCATGTGTCTGAGCCTCAGAGGGGAAGGGGGAGGAGAGAAGGAGGATGGATTGAAAACTGCCTCTGTCATTGACTTGTTCCATTCTTTGGATTATTTCCCTGGGGTCCTTGGGTATTTTTATTATTAATAACTAATAATAATTTTTATATAGTGCTTTGCATCCTGAATGACCCTGAAGGACACCACATACTTCATAAGTTAATTATCATCTGCAAACCTAATTCCTCTCTTGGTTGTGAGTATATCTGCTGAAGGAGCAGCTCAGTCACACTAGATTTACACCAGTTTAACTGAGGATAGCATCCACCTATAGATCCAGCTGGATATGTCAGCGACAAACACAGTGTGGAGTTGGAGATGAAAGATTTGAATTGCATTTTCTCCTCCTTCGTAATTTAAAAAAGACTAAGGGAATTGCATTCAAAGAACCTTTGTGAACACAGCATTACGATTGCAAGATTCAAGGTCTGGAGTTTGGGAACAGAATCGTAGAACCATAGAACTGTAGATCCATAGAATCACAGAATCATAGAATAGTTTTGGTTGGAAGGGACCTTTAAAGGTCATCTAGTCCAAATCTCCCTGTAATAAGCAGGAACATCTTCAACTAGATCAGGTTGCTCAGAGCTCTGATGAACCTGACCTTGAATGTTTCCAGGGATAGGGCATTTACCACTTCTTTGGGCAACCTGTTCCAATGTTTCACCACTCTTATTGTAAAAAAATTCTTCCTTATATATTCTAAATCTATCATCTTTTAGTTTAAAACCATTACCCCTTGTCCTGTCATAATAAATCCTGCTAAAAAGTCTGTCCCCATCTTTATCATAAGGCCTCTTTTAAGTACTGAAAAGCCACAGTAAGGTCTCCCCGGAGCCTTCTCTTCTCCAGGCTGAACATCCACAATACTCTCAGCCTGTCCTTATAGGACAGGTGCTCCAGCCCCCGGATCATTTTTGTGGCCCTCCTCTGGACCCACTCCAAGACCCCGATGTCTTTCCTGTGCTGACCGTTCCAGAGCTAAATGCAATACTCTGGGTGGAGCCAAGCCCAGCCCTCATCTGAACCAAGGCACTATATATCTCATGGCTGTGCAGGCCATTTTTCACAGTATAAGGGGGTCTGGATTGCTTTCTTTTCTTGACAGGTAAATCCGTGCCTGTGCATGGTAACTTCCAATCACCCATAGTTATAGTCTCACCGCTGACCCAAAACACGACCTACTGTACAAGGTGAGCCTGGCTTTCTACTCTGATGCACGCTCACACATCAGCAATACAGTTATATCCGAGGAGAAAAAAGCAACCAGATAGGATGAGCTGAATTATAAATTTTCTGGCCCAGGGTTTTCCTCTGCATACTGCTGGGGAGAGACTAAGCCAGCTGAGCTCTGGGTCTTCAAGTTCAAGTTCAAGAGGGTTCAGTCCTTACGTCCTCATCCAGCTAGGATGGTGTTTACATGCTCTGATTTCTGAGAGTTTGATGTTGTAACCCTGTATGCAAAACCTGTCCTAGTTACAATATTGTTGCTGTGATAGAGAAAAAGAAAAAAAAAAAAGAAAAAAAAAAGAAGAGAAAAAAGAAAAGAGAAGCAACAGCTCTAAATACTCTCTTCAGCCTGTCCACCCCTTTCGCTTCAAGCTTACATTAGTATCTCCCTTCCTCTGACATCTGGACGTGCAGCTGGGGATTGGGATTGCCTGTGGTAGCTATGGAGCCTCTCTTCTCTCCCACACCTTATGCACATCATTTCTCTCTCGCTGCAGATAATTGCATCACCCTTCCTGTCACTCAGCTCACAGTTGTAGTGTCACATTTGACTCGTTACACACACACACAAATGTTTTCATTACAAATTGACAGTTTTGGGGTTTTTTTTAATCCTCTGTAATACCTTGATTTCTCTCTCTTGCCCTTTCTGTTTTGCCTGGACTTCTCTCCACATCCTGACCAACTTCTGCCTTCACTCTTCCATTCTCCACCCCTGCAGCTCCAGCACTTAAGTTGCTTGAGTTTAAAACCCAAAATCATGCTACAATATCTGAGCACAACTATTTATAAACCCTTTCTTCAATTCTTTTTCTGTTTCCCAGCTCATTTGAAGACCAATTATGCCTCTTCTTGCAAGGCAAAGGCAATAACTTTTACTGACTCAGCTGATGTACCTTGAAAACTCTGCAACAGGGCTCATACATCAGAAAGTTCATCTGTTTTTCCTACCTAGGAGACTAGCCACTCTAATAATTGTAGAAATAGTTTCTAACTTCTCTGTTGAGGAATCAGAGATACTGTCAATGCTTTACATATTCACTGAATCATGCAGGAAAATCTCAGTTATAAAAACAAAATTATTTCATTGACATATATATGAAATCATAACATGCATTTGTTACAAATATATATATAAGTATGTGTATATATATATACATAAAATTTATACATACATATATATATATAAAAAACCTATTTTTAATTTCAGAATGCCAGCACAGTAGGGAATGCAAGAAATACAGCATTAGGAGGAGCAAAGTTATCTACAGCTTTAGATGATTTAGATGAGCCTAATACATTTTTCTCTTTCACACTATTCACACAGAAGAAATTCAACTCAGGTTTGATTCTGGCAAAGTCTAGAAAACAGAGGCAATTTTTTATCAGGGGAGATGTTTGCACTGGATTTTTTATAAGAGGGATTTTTTTTGAATGATTTTTATTATTGCTGTGTTGAGGTTTTTCATTTGTAACTTGGACAGATGTCTAGCAGCCCCTGAAAACCAGCCACCCGCAATGTTTCAGCTCCTAAAGCTCAAAAGTGTTGGATTTGTGTTTGCACCAAAACGTGTTCAAAAGCCATTGCCCAGTTTTCCCAGCCAACCTCACTCTCTGCCTGTGACAAAACATGGGAAATTTCAAGCCGCAGCGAGGATATTTTTGAAAGTTACAGCCCTGTAAAAAGAGGGTGTTTATACATGGAAATCTTCATATAATCTTAATAATAGGTTTTGCTACCGCTGCATCTCCAGCCACGTAGAAGGAACAGCTATAGCCAGCGCTGAGGCAGAGTCTGTCGGCTACTTAGCAGCCCGCAGCGGCGTTATGGAGCTGGGTGGGAAGGCGAGGAGGCTGCTGCCTCCGAGGAAAAATGCAAAGCGATGCAAGGCTGAGGAGCAGGCGCAGGGTCCAGCCGTGATGCAGCTCGATCCTTGCTCGCCGCAGCTGCAGTGCCAGGCAGGCGGAGCGCTGCAGGGGGACCATGCGGGTAACGCCAGGACGTGGTGGGGATCTTCTGCGCTCCCACATCACCGATGCTTTGCTGAGGGAGGACCCAAGCCGCCTCCACCAGCACACATCGTTGTCTTCTCCTGTCATTAGCCCCCCTCTCCTTCGCTGGGTGACTGTCAGGGAGGGCTGCAGAGAGCAAGTGAGGAGTAAGAGCTATAGAGGCAGACCAGGAGCCTGGTATTGGCTTGGATGGGACTTCTGTGTCCAGTGTTCCGCAACCGTTCACTATACCTTTTTCCTTCCACCTCATCATCTTCCCTTCAGTGCTACTGCATATTGGCTTCTCCCCCTTTTTTCTCCCTTGCCCACCTGTGTCTGCATTTCTTTTTCTATTTATTAACCATCTCCTGACTGAACCGATCTCCCCAGAATTGGTATTATAAGGCCATTTTACTGCTGTAGCTTTGGTCATTGCTAATGCTCTGTGATAAAACCCTTCCTTCATGCTCATCAAGGCAGTAATGGTCTGTAAGGCACAGTTTGTACTATTTGTACTGCAGTAAACTCCCTTTATCATTTGATCTGTGGCAACAGCTGCAATAAATATCATTATTAATAATAAGGTGAGGAGAGCTGGTATAATGGTTCTACCTTGTAGGCAGGGGGGATATTCTTTCATGACTATAAGATCAATTTCTATTTTGCATCAGTTCTTTTACAGGCTTCTTCACCACAATATCTGAATGATTTCCAGTGCCACATTAAGTGATGGGGCTTGATATCAGTCACATGTGGTTTGTTCTTTTATCCTCTCCCCAGGGAGAGAATTATGTATGCAACATACTGGTTATGTTGCTAGGGTTTTGTTTGGGGTTTGTTTTTTTTTAACATATGCACTGCTGCATGATTATGTTGGAGAAGACCACATCAAAGCAGGCACATTGAATTTGAACATGAAGGTGGCAAGATTTCTGGCAGTCCTTTGTTCCCACAGGATCTCTGCTGTTATCCCAGGCTCACCCCTGCAGACCCCATTTGCTGGCCTACTGAGCTTCACCTTGTAGCGGAAAGTTCTTCTGTCCCTATGGAGAGATGTGGGCTCTTTGGTCATAAAATTACCTGCCTGAGTCAAAAGGTATTGCCACTAGCACAGCATCCCCTGATGCTGTGCAGGGTCAGAGCTGCTGGAGCACCACCTGCTTAAGCCCCTAAATGACCATCCCTTGTGGCACAGTGGCTACATTCGCAGGTATAACCCTACACCCTCTGACCAAGGCCTTTAAATGTTTACTGAGGCAGGTGAAACAATGGTCTAATTTTTGTAGGGTGTATGGAGAGATTCCACACAAGGGATCATGAGCACTTTTGAAAAACCAGCCTTTCTTTTGAGCACATCAGCACAGGTGGGTAAAAGCAGATGCCTGCGAGCACTGCTTGTGCTCCCTGCCACTGTGCTTTTCATCAGCTCCAAATCCCCCAAAATGTTGAGCGCTTTTGAGTGCTTCATTCTTGGAAGGGTGGACAGCAATGGAAATGCCTTCAAAGGGCTTTTCCTGTGCTTCCCTTGGCACTTCATGAAATGTCACTCCTTCCTCTTGAAGTCATGTCAGGTTGGGCATTAACGACT
The DNA here is from genome assembly GCA_013400055.1 of Nycticryphes semicollaris. Classification (NCBI taxonomy): domain Eukaryota; kingdom Metazoa; phylum Chordata; class Aves; order Charadriiformes; family Rostratulidae; genus Nycticryphes; species Nycticryphes semicollaris. Next base: position 2,248,268 of record VXBJ01000704.1, on the reverse strand, counting down.
CAGTGTCACTAGTGTCATTTTTTGACAGGGACAGCAGACCTCCTCTCCTGGTTTGGAAGCCTTTTGCCAATATGTGTGAGAAAGACATGCCAACAGTTTGCCACGTTGCTGTGGAATTTGTCTTCCCAGCCCGGAGGCTGGCTCTGAGCCCCATTTCACCACCTGCTACCAAACGACTCAGAAATAGGGTCCTGGAGCAGAAAGAAATATTTATGTTTGTGTCTGACTACCCGCCCTTTGTGAGCTGTTTCTCACATTTCTTTCACGAGTAGACAGCAAATATTAGTTTAATCTGCAATGAAGATTACTTCTAAGGCAGGAATCACTAGTGTGAATTCGGGAGAGCTTTCACTTGTGCACTGCCTTTGCATTTATCTGTGGGAAGAGCACATCAAAGATGACATTTGAACTGGAAGGTGGGGAGAACTATCTGGCCCAAATAATCCAGTGTCTGATCATTTTCATATTTTTAATATAAATACCCTCAGGATATTTCCCTGAGGCAAGGAAATACCATTATTCCAGTTTTGAGTGAAAGAAGAGGGGGGTTAAGCAACTTGCCTAAAATGATACAGGGGCTGTGTGGCAGAAAGAGGTATTGAATCCATGGCCAGTGCCAAGCCATCTTTCTGAGCTTTTAGAGACAACAGCTATATCCAGTTCCCTTTATTTATTTCTCTAGAAGCCATCATGCCAAAACCTCTGCTAAATTAGAGAGTGAGACTGAAGGAAAGCTTTCAGTGGATTACTTTTTTCCATAAATGGAAATATCACAAATCATTCTGGGAAAACAGATCTTTCTGTTCTTGTCCCTCTTTGTCTGCTTCTCTCCTTTTGGACGTCTTTTTCTCTGCCCCTGGCTCCCAGTTTTCAGAGGTACAGTCCTGACCATTTAAAAGTGTTCCTACCCCGCAGGAAGGGAGTAGCTTTTCATTCTTTGGAACTTACTATTTTGTGGTGGATTGCACTCTGCAGGCAAGCGAGACTTCTGAAAGAGACAGGGCTGCACAAAGCGGCATAAAAATAAACCGTATCACCAACAATACCAAGCCAGGTTCTCATCGGGGGTAACTCGCTCTGACTCTCGCTGCAGCAGAGCTGGCGGCTGCCAGCTGTCCTGGATAGACACCATGTACCCAAGTGATGACCTGGCCACAGTGGAGGAGGTCTGAGGCCTGAACGCGCAGTTAACATGGGTTTTCATGCATTTTAGACATTCAGCCCCCTTTTAGCAGTATGGGAGTTTGTCTCTGCTCTTAATGCCCCGGCTGGGCAACTTCCATCCCAGCCCAGGCACTTGGAGAAGTCCCCTTTGCACCACTCCTAACTCCTCCAGACTTCATTTTCCAAAGCTTGGGCAGGCAACAAGCAGACAGTGGGGATCTCATCAAAGAACTCCCAGAAATACCCAAGGAGGACCTGTGTCTCTGTGGTTTTCTGTGGGCCTGGGCAACCCCAGCCTTTCTGCCTGCTCACAAGTCAGAGCTCCTCTCCGCTTCCTTTGCAGCCTGCACATCCCAAAGCAGGCTGTTCCAAGGATGCCCACACCGGTACGCTGGGGAGAGGGAGGTGGCTGTGATGAATGAGAGAGACTGAGAAACAGGAGGAAGATATGGTGGGTGAGAAGTAGAAAGAGGATGAGGAGAGATCTTGAACTGTGCTGGGAAAGCTGCAGGGAAGAGGTGGAAGTGTGTGGCTTAAGTTTCTCAGAGAGTGTGCAGGAAAAGGCAGAGAGCTCAACAGTTGCCTGCTTTGGGGTTTGCAGCATGAAATAGTTCAAGTTGGGAAGAATGGGAAGAGTAAAGGGATGCAAATTTCGAGGAGATATTGCTCTTACTCCCTTGAGGGGCTCTCAGAGCCCTGCACACCCTCCCAAATAATGAGTTGCTCTTGCTCAGGCATTCGGGATTATTAACTGTAGGGTGGCATATGGCTCTTCCCTCCCCAGCTCTGCAAGCCACACATGCAGCATGGGCCAAGGATGTTGTGTCAGACCTCGGTAGTCCAACAGAGCTGTTCCATCCCCCTTCCTTGCCTGTGGCCATGGCCCTTCCACACCAGTGCAGGTGACAGGGGAGACTGCCACAACACCTCAGCAGGCTACAGATGTCCACCAGAGAATTGCCGAGTGACCTTGGGGCAAGAAGCGTTGTCAGGGCCTTCCTGGGGTGCTGAACTGCTGCCAACCATCACTCATCTACATCCCGGGTTTGCAGAGCCACCGGCACCAGCACACCCACAACGTGCCCTCTTTAACACCTCTGTATGGCATGAGGCAGAGGAGTGCCATCATCCCCATTTAACAGGGTGGAACTCCGAGCCAGAGAGAAGAAGTGGTTCTAACAGCATGCCTGTGGTGGAGCAAAAAACCTGAATCTTGCTCTCTTGTATTCCCAGTTAGTGCATTAATGACCTAAACTCTGCGTCCTTTCCCCATGCATCGCCCAGAGGAGCTAGGAGGCGTTGGAAGAGAGGGTGTGGTAGCACATGCGAATAGTCAGGATCCAGAGTCATGGCGCTCTGTACTGAGCACAGACAAAGCAGGGACTGAAGCAGGACACTCAGCACCAGGAGCAGATTTTTGAAGAACCTGCGTGTCCCCTCATCCTGTCTAAGTGGCTGAGCCTCTAACTAGCTATCCCACACAAGTCCACGTAAAAGTGGACTTGTCCAAGTCCCTGCAGAAGATGCAGCATCTTTCTGAAGCAGCTTGATTCTTCACATAGGAAATATGCAAGGGGAGATGGAAAAGAGAGGAAGCAGGGAAGGGGGTTTCCAGATGTAGTGCCTCTTCCCTCCCTGGCTGATTCCAACTTGGGGTTCTGGCTGTGCACCAGGAGCCTTGCCGGGGAGATGCATGCAGACTCTGCCTGTCCCCCAGCATGTATGGGCAGGAGGCACTCAACGTTATGGATCTGCTGGGCAAGGAGATGAAATCTGGGGCTGGAGACTTCCCCAGTGCTTCAGAGAGTGGCAGTTTCCACGACCCCAAGCAGTCAGAGGCAAGCAAGGAAGGGGGCGCCCTTCGTGCTGTATCTGCCTTCCTAACAGGTATTTAAGTGGGCAGGGAGCAGGGTGGGAGTGTGGCAAGGGAATTTGCTTGGCTAGGAAGCTTTCCTTCCAGAAGAGCCATGGCTGAGAAGCAGACACTTCTTGAACAAGGTAACTGGATCGGGGATGGGTGATTAATGACATCCTTTCATAACCTATAATTTCAATGTGGGAATAACACTTCAGAGGTACATGGAGAGGTTTTCTTTCTACTTTCCTCTCCTATTACTTACCTCTTACATGCATACACTCTTCTCTCTGCTGTCTCTAGCCTCTTCATGGAAGCTCTTTGAACTAGCTGTTAAAGGCAACAGGTATCTCAAAAGCATCAGGCACAAGCCAACTGGATGCAGAAGGACTCGAGCTTGGGGGCTGACCTAGAGGAACCCACCTACCTGCTTTCTACAGCTATTTGCTCAGCACTGCCTCCCAAGGCATCCCAAAACCTTGTTCCAGGAAAGCTTGGCCTCGAGAAGAAACTCAGAGGGAATCCTTTGAGTTTAGTCCTTCTTCCAGCTATTGTCAACTACATGAAAGATCATTGGCATTCCTGTGGAATAAACCTTCCAAGACATGACCTGACATGGTCCCTGTAGGTCTCAGCCTGGGTAAGGTTGGCCTGGAAGAGCTCTGGGTTCCTCACAAGCAACCATTCCCAGAGGCAACAACCGCAAGTCTGGTGGCTTCATTGTCCCCTCAACCTGTACACCCAGCTGATCTAGCAAATGGGCTCAGGACTGGGATGACAGGTGGCTTTCCCAGGTTGTCAGAGCATTTGTAAGTCTTCAGACTCAGGCTCCAAACTCTTCCGAACTGATCAGTCAGCCTGAGACACTTTGGTGGCTGACCTCTGGAGAGGAGGCCCATGGCATTGCCATGTCTATCCACGCACCTTATGCAGACACTGCATTCCTCCTTTCTGCACAGATTATGCCCATTAGTTCTGTGCTAATGGCTGGGCAGTGCAAGAGTCCAGGGGAAACCTAAGGGAAGGTGGGTGAAAAAGTCTAGGGGAAGCCCAGGAAGTATAATGGCAGTGCCTTCCACATGGTCACCCTGTACAAGCATGAACAACCTGATCCTTTGAGATACTAGTGAACCAGTGGTCATGATGATGATGTGGCTCTCTGGAGTGGTGTTCCTGATTTCAAGAGAAGAGAGGCATGAATGACAAAAATAAGAGCCTGGTAGCCATCCCAGATGACAAAAGACTGGAAGATGTTGCTGGCCTCTTGCTGGGATGGCATTGCTGATTGTGGAATATGTGAAAAAGAGTGTCCCATGGCTAAATATAGCAGAAGGTCCTGAATGTAAACAAGCCTGACAAAGCTGAGGGTGACCAGCCCAGCTTCTCTCACTTATGGTGGAAGATTTTTCTCCCCGAGTGCAAAGCGTGTTTTGCTACTGAGCCACATGCGCACACTTGCACTACGATTCTTGTAGCCTTAGTGTGTGAGAGGACACAAGAGAAGGCCTGATAAAGGTATGCAAAAACAAGCAGTCATTTGGGGAAAGTAGATAAGAGCTTTTGTTCTTCTTGTACCACACCAGAACAACGGAATGTATCCTGCTCATGCAATGAATAGGCAGCAAATTCACAGCTGAGAGAAATATATGCTTTTGTACCCAAACCTGACTACCCTACCACACGCACACTGCTGGGATCCACTGAGGCCATACCGGGTGAAACACAAACACCCACAGTTATGCTGGGTGACGCTGAGGGAAGAGACCCTGACCCTCGGGCTTCGCAGTGTGACTCAAGTCTCTGTCTCTGCTTCCCATCCCACCTCCTTTGGAGGCGGACAGAGCTCTCTTGTCCATCTGCAGCAGGAACCATACCTACTGGCCAAAGCCTCTGGTGCTTTCCACCACTGAGCAGAGGGCACTGGGCTAGGTGGGCAACAGGTTGGATCCAGATGGCAAATCCTATGTTCCTGTGCAAATAAGAGAGAGGTCCATGTGCAAGTGTGCAAGGAGAGTACCTGGGCATTTAATGGGCATCCACACAGGAGTGTGTGTGCTGCCTGGGAGGAAGGCAGGGTGGGCACAAAGGGCTATGCAGAGGGCAGCTGTTCCTGCAAGGCAGGTTTTGGTGTTCTCATTTGTTCTTTTTTTCTCTTGTTCCCTAGGGAATTTTAAAGGTCTGTGTAAGCAAATCGATCACTTCCCTGAGGATGCAGATTATGAAGCCGATACAGCAGAATATTTCCTCCGTAAGTCCGCAGGCTCTTCTCCTTGCAATGGCTTATAGGTGCCAGCGTCGGGTGCCTTTGGCTTTCTGAAGGTAGGGTGGTGGAGATGCTGGGACCTGTGAGGCTCAGTGGGCTAGAGGAGGTGATTCCAGAGCCACACCGCCTCCCAGAAACAGCTCCATTCTCACCTCCATGGGGTTCTGCCCACAAGAAAGTGCAAATTTTGAACTCACAGTAACAACCAGTGACATTTTTTATTAACAGCAATTAATTACTATACAAATCTAGAGTCCTAATTCAAATCCATTGGAGAGCTGATGAGTGGGCATAAGGTCAGGCCTGGGATAGCTGAGCCAGTGTGAGCATGTGTGAGTGTGTGTGTGTCCTCCTTAAGTAGAGGAAGTTTTTATTTCCTTACCTGATACCCCAGTTGCATCAGATTTAAGAAATTAGCTGGATTGTGTCTGATGAGCACCTATTTCTGTCTTCACATTTCCCTAAACATCACTTGTCTACAGAGACTGCATATCTGGCCTTTGCTGGTTTTCGGGATTTTAGTGATGGGAACGGGAAGTAGGAATAAGGACAGCTAGAGCCCTTTGAAGAAAAGACTTGGTGCTCACCCAGAGCACCCAGGAGAGGTGCTGTACCCCAGGCACACAGCGTCTCCATAAGGAAACCTAACCTGAGCTCCAAGTCCAGCCTGGGAGGTGCAGGTGAAGCTCGCACCACTTTGTGCATGGGGACAGGGAAGGCAGCTGGGCCAGCAGGGCAGATCCACATCATCCCTCCCTGATCACAAGTCAGCATTTCCACCTGCCCAAAAAGCAGGTGTGTGGTCTTCCTTTAGCACAACTGAACAGGGATCACTTCTCCTCTTAGGTCCTCACCTTGCTATCCTGCCTGCCCTCCACAAGCCCAATTGCCTTTTGACATCATTAGAAGAGATCTTCTCCCTTCAGAAATCTGAGATAAGAGCTTTTGACCTCCCAAGGTTAAGCATCAGAACTTCTCCAAAGGCTGGGAGCCTTTCAGAATAGCTCCTTGTCATCCGGGCATGCTCCAAGCCAGATGTGGAGACCCAGCCCTGCGGCAGGGATGAGAGAGATAATTTAGGCTCATTTGTATGTGAAAAGAGGCAGATCTTATGCTGCTTCCTTTTGGTTTCTCAAACAATTCTTCATCCACTGTAAATTGTAAACAACCCAGGGAAATTGCCTCTTTCAGATGCGTCTCTGCAGCATCAGTCTCTTAATTGCTGCATGGCCCCCTGAACAGCAAAGCTGAAGACTGGGGTTTGATCTGGTTTGGCACAGCAACTGTGCAGGCTGCCTCTGAGGGCAAACCAGCTCTTGCAGTTGTTTGGGAGCAAGGAAGTTGCTCATAGCATCAGCTGCACTTCAGAAAGAAGAGTTGGGGGAAGGGGGCGAACATCTTGAGGAGGATGTGTCTGTTCCCTCAGAGGGGAAAAAAATAGGCCCAATCAGGACCTGATGTTGTCCCAAGGGTAAAACCCTTTTTTAAAAAAGAGCCAAGTTCAAAGAGGGATTTGACAAATCAATAAAGGACTAGTTGGGTCATTCCTGAGGGAGGTGGGATTTCTGCTAGCTTAGACCTGACTAACAAGGGACCCTACTGAACAGATTGCTCACAAGGCTTCTGCCAAACCAGAGTCCCTGGGCCCTCTGCATGGGCAATACCTGGTGGACTGGCAATAATAGTTAGGAAGTTGTTTATTAGAGTCACACTAGCCACTTCTCTCACTCAGGAGACAGGACAATTGTGACCTGGCTAGAAGGGCTTAAATTTTATTTCTGCCAGCTGATCATATAAGGTGTCCTAGGCTTTTTGAAATCAAACACTTGTTGTCAGAGAGGAAGAAGCAGCATCCCTGCTGTTTGAGAATAGACAGACAGTACAAGGGAGCATCTGAACACTATCATGAGTCCCTTTCTCTTTAGACCAAAGGCTCTGAACTCATGAAGACTGGATGAGATTCTGCCCCTCTCTTACTGGCATGGTTCTACTGAAGGGCAGAAAGCAGGGGCTGAGCAAGGCTGCTGTCCTCCACCATCACATAATGCCCACAGCTCCCGCAGCAGCTGGCAACTTTATGTTCTCCCAACAGATGTGAATTTCAGAATTAAGACCCAGATAAAACTGAAGTGGTCAGGGCCAGGCTGCAGAACTGACCAAGCACCCCTCTAGAAACCCTCTGAACAGTGAATGTTTGCTTCATGTTTGCTTACTGACATTTAAGCTTCATATCGTCAAATCCTGCCTTGCTTTCCAAAAGCTATTAAGATGGTTATTATCACTATCCTCTTCCCTGAAACACAGCCAGGCAGAACTGGAAAGCAAGCAGGAGAGGTTTCTCCCTGCCTTTTGCATTCCCCATGCACAGGCAGTGGGCTAGGGCCCCCCTCAGAGCCAACTGCTTGTGCCTGGTAGGACCCTGATACCAACAGGGTCTTTCGAAGCTGGAAGGTAAAAGTCCTTCCTGCCTGCTTAGGAAAAAGTCCTGTACTCACTTCAGTAAGGATCATTCTTGCAGGCAAGGAGGGATTAGTTTTCATACCCCCTTCCAGATCTTTGCTCCACAAGCAGAATTGCACCAGCTCATCTGATACCTTTCTTTACCAAGCAAGGCTTCATTTCACCCTTCAACAACTTATTCTCTCTGGGGAAGGGAGGGGGGGGAAGGCCTTCCTAGTTAAAAAATATTAATATTGGCAACATGAACTCATGCAGACCGTTGGTACCTACTGAAAGGCCCACAGGCAGTGTGAGTATGCATGAATGTGTGCATGGGTGTGCGTATACACAGTCCTGGCCTTTCTCTGCATGAACAGTAGAGGAGACAGCCCCCCCAGAAGCTTTGGGGTACATTTTTGCCTGTGCGTATGAGCATATACGTGCACCTATGCCATTGCCCTCTGCTGGCTGAGCTCTTCCAAAATCGATCGATGGAGAGCGTGCGTGTGTGGGAGCTGGCACATCCAAACCCATCACTGCCCTCTGGAAGGAGCCCAGTCGCTTAATCAGTAGGATAAGTCCCGCATTTCAGCAGGCAGGGCTGGGACTTTTGCTTCTCAGTCCTCACTGCAGCTGCAGAGCAGCGCATGGCACCAAGAGCTCTTTCCCAGCCCCCCCAGAAAAAAAATTTAAAGAAAAAAATCTCTCCTTGAGATGTTCGTGCCCTTTTGGGAGGATTCGAGATTGAGCAGCTCTGTGGGAAGCATTTGGGTTGCTGCTTTTTGAAGAGCAGGCTCAAGTGGCAGCGCCCTGCAGGAGGGGAAGCTGGATGGTGCCAGGGCTCCCCCTCCAGCCCATAGTCCCCCCAAAAGCAGAGGAAAAGACAGTGTGAAGGGGGACAGGCAGCACGGGCAGGGTCCCAGCTCAGCCCCCTCCATCTCCCCTTGACAGGCCACCAACTTTGCAGCAGCACCAGTGGCTGAGGCACAGGAGATGCTTCAGACCCCTCTTTATTTTTCTGACACACTTTGTTTCTCTCTTCCTCCCTCTGTCCCCCAATGCCTTTATCCCTCCTTGAATTACTCCCTCTACGACACGTTGCCCTCTGTCTCTCCCCTTCCTCCCCACCCATGAAATGTGCTCATATCCCCTCGTCCCCTTCCCCTGGCACCATTTCCATGCCCCATTTTCCTTTCTCTCACACCTGCGCTGTTCTTTCTGCCCCTCTCCCTTTCTCCTCTGCAGGGGCTGTTAGAGCCTCTAGTATATTCCCGATCCTGAGTGTGATTCTGCTTTTCATGGGTGGACTCTGCATTGCAGCCAGCGAGTTCTACAAAACCCGACACAACATCATCCTTAGTGCCGGCATCTTCTTCGTCTCTGCAGGTAAAGGGATGCATAGGGTGTGATACCCAGGAGATGGGCTCGGGAGGATGGGGGACCACCCAGTCAGTGCATCCTGCAGGAGTGCAGCTGCCTAGGCAGGGTTATGTGTGTTTCCCAGCACTGACGAGCCTTATTCAGGGTGAAATCAGCCTCCCAAGGTTGTCTCTCCGTTCTGCCTGCTCACCTGGCAGAGGCAGGCAGCAGTGCCCTGCAGTCGGGGGCTTTCCTGGTGCTTGGGAGCTGTTGGAGGGAGAGGGATTCCCATCCAGTGTCTCTCAGGGACCAGCTGGGAGTCCAGACCAAGGATGCAGCAGGCACAGGAGGAGGGTCTTGCCTGGGTTTCCCAAGGAAAACTGCCCAATGGGAGGGGATAGGTGACTGGGGGCCCTCCTGTCCCCACCTTCCAGGGGCAGGGGCTCAACCCCACAGCCCCCACCACCACCACATGTGACTCTCCTGACTTCTGTTTTTCTCTCTCCCACCTCCTGGCTGGCTGACAGGTCTGAGTAATATAATTGGCATCATCGTATACATATCAGCCAACGCTGGAGACCCCTCTAAGAGTGACTCTAAGAAGAACAGCTACTCATATGGCTGGTCCTTCTACTTTGGGGCCCTGTCTTTCATTATAGCTGAGATGGTGGGAGTGCTGGCAGTCCACATGTTCATAGACCGGCACAAACAGCTGCGTGCCAATGCTCGTGCCACGGACTACCTCCAGTCCTCCGCCATCACCCGCATCCCCAGCTACCGGTACCGCTATCAGAGACGCAGCCGCTCCAGCTCCCGCTCCACCGAGCCTTCACACTCCAGGGATGCCTCTCCTGTCGGGATCAAAGGGTTCAACACCCTCCCATCAACAGAGATCTCGATGTACACCCTGACCAGGGACCCGCTGAAGGCAACCACCACTCCTACCGCCACCTACAACTCCGACAGGGATAACAGTTTCCTCCAGGTTCACAACTGTATCCAGAAAGAGAACAAGGACTCTATCCACACCAACACAGCCAACCGCCGGACCACCCCGGTATGAAGCCGTCGCAAGGAGCTGAAAATGGGGCAAGAGCAGGCAGGAGGAGACGGACGGGATGGGCTGCGGGGTGGGGAGGGTGGAAGGGGGCAATGGGCAGCAAGAGGGGTGGGAAGGAGGAGGTGGAAGTGCCCCTTTGGGGGGTGGGGACCTTCCAAACAAAAAAAAAAAAAAAAATCCACAAAAACAAACAAACAAAAAACAACAACAAAAAAACAACCAACGAACAAGCAGTTAAGCAGACAAACAAGCGAGTGAACAAAAAAACAATCAAACGAAAAGGAAACGCGAGGAAAGAGACAACAGTGAAAAAAAATTCTTAAAAAAAAAGGAAAAAGAAAAAAAGGAAAAAAAAGAAAAACTTTAAAACCGAGAGAAAGAGATTTAAAAAATAGAAATAAATTTAAAAGAAAATGCATGATTTCCCATGTACCATTATTTTAACATTTAATAAAAACAGACTTAAAAAAAAAATAAAAGGGAACCAAGAAATAACAAATGACAATAAATCAAGTGGGAGGAGGAGATGGAGGCAGCTCTTTGGATTTTTGGGGGGTTTTATTCTTTAATTTTATGGTTTGTTTCCCACTTACCTTTAACCCAGCTCGGGCTCCTCGGGGTACAGCGGGTGGGTGGTTGGCCAACAGTGACTTTGGTGTCCTTGGGCCGGTTACGGAGGATCCCAGGGTGCTGGGGTCAGACATGACCCGCTCTGTTCCCCTGGGACCCGTGGGATCTGCTCCATTCCCCTGGGATCTGTGGGGATCTGCTCCATTTCTCCAGGATCCACGGGGATCTTCTCATCCCCCATGGGTCCATAGGGGTTAAGAGTGACTCCTGTCCCTTGGGAGCTGGTGCAGTCACCCCTCCACAGTGTCACCAAGGGTGGTCCCAGCTTCCCAGGCCCTGGGGACCCTGGGGTTAACGATGACAGTGCAAAAAGCAAACAAACACAGTAAATAAAGACACACACACACAGAGACAAAAAAAAAGGTTTCTTAACAAAAAAGTGGCAATTTTTTTAATAAAACAACAGCTATAAATAAATGTAAATATAATAAGTGGATTTACTTGCAAGAAAAAACAGATAGTATTTTTTTTTCTTTTCATTTTTGTTTTCTCCAGCTTTAAACTGTGAAAAAAAAAAGAAAGGAAGAAAAAAGGCAGAACGAGGAGTGGGATGGGAGGCGCAGACAGATGGGTGGGGGGCTGTTGNCCCCTGTCCCATGGAATCCCCTGTTCTGGGTCTGAGCCCACCCAAGCCCTAGAGGCCACGCTAAGGCAGAGGTGTGTCACTGTGGTGTGACCTTGTCACCCTTGGGTGTCTCTACGCCTGCTGGGTTTTGTCCTTGTCCCCCCGTTGCCAGGGTGTCTCATCCACAGTGGCAACGTCTCCCCTTACTATCCCACCCCAGGACCCCTGGCTGAGCCACAGCCCCTTCCCTCCCTGCCATGCTGGGGGAAGAGGACACTGGGGATGCCAGGAACCACTTTTAATTCAGTTTCCCCCATGATGGGGAGATACAGGCTGGAGGGGAGATAGCCACAAGGGACTACAGGGGCCTCCATGACACCCCCCAAACTGCCAGCTAGCCCGGGGCAAGGACAGGGACCCTTTTTGGGGCAGCTCCCCAAAAGTGGCAGGGCCCCAGGCAGGCAGGAGGCCAAGGGTCTGCTGGATAGGGCCACCAAGCCCTTCAGCAGCTCAGACCCACTTTCTGACTTTTGTTCCTGTCCCCGTTCCTGCTGCTCCAGTTTTAGGAGCCGCACAGTCCCCCGCTTCAGGTCCCAGTGGTGTTTCTACTTAAAAGCAGCTTGATCCTCCCTGTACCACCACCACCACACACACACTGCTTTAACCCCCATTCCCTGCTACAGGGCAGGATGGGGAGCAGCAGTGGGAGGGT
>VXBJ01000704.1:2214203-2234033 GCA_013400055.1 Nycticryphes semicollaris | reverse complement strand
GTTGCTCATGTCCAGCTCAAGCCAGTACAAGAAACCAACCTCCATTTTCTTTATTTTGTGGGTTTTTTTCAGACTGTTAAAAAGAAAAAAAATTTTAAAAAGAGAAAATGACAAAAAAAAAATCCTGGTACATGAAATAAAGATTTGTTTTTTATATATATAACTTGGTCTTCATTTATGTGGATTTGTTGGGGGGGGTTTATTGTCCTGTTGTGCTGGAGGAGTACTTGGAAACCCAGCAAAAGAGTCAACTATTGCAGACACTTTGTCCTCTTTGGTAATTCAGCAGATGGTTTTGCTTCAATTGCTCTTCTCCAGCCGGTCTTTGAGACACAAGGAGGAAGGATGAGGCAAGAGGAGAGGGCTTTGCCACACAACTCTTTCTGAAGTAAGTGCTGGTAAACTCAAGTCACACGTGAGCTTTCCCTGCTGCTCTCCAAAATATCTGCTCCAGCCCCCATTCAGACTTCACTGTCACCCCTCCTGTCCCGTTCTTCCCAAGGTGGTGTTACCACAAGGGACAATGCCCCAGCATCCACCTGAAGAGAGCAGATGTTGTGGCAACAAGCCAAGAACCACCGGTGAGCTCAGAATCCACGCAGGCTTAAAGGCTTATAAAGGAAAGAGAAAATAAAGCAGGCCTAACGTTTTGGGGTTTTGTTCAGCCACTCATGGGATATCTAGGGATTCCCTCACTAGCTGGGTTAGCAGTGACTGCCTGGTGGTAATTCTCAGCTTCAGAGCCCAGAGCAGGGAGGTTACTTACAACTGGAGCTACAGACTCAGAAACAGGTGAGGTGGCAGCAAGTCAGCGAGGTGCAAGCCCTGCAAAGGGGACTGGTATCCCAGTGTCTCCCCCACCATGGGCAGCAGGGGTACCACCAACACACCAAGATCTCACCCTCTGCTGGGCTCCTGCTTGCCATGGGACCCTCCACGGCCTTCTGGAGTGACTAGACTAGAGTCCCCACCAGACCCCATCACCACCAGCTCAGAGTGGGAAGACAGAGAAGAGCAGCCACCTGAGTGACAAAGCCCATCCGAAGTGTGGCCAGGATCTGACCTATGGTGGGCAAGTGAAATCACAAGCTGAAGGACCAGGTGGGAACAGGGGGATGAATTCTGTGGTGGGAGGGGGACAGTAGGGTAAAGGCACACCCAGATCCAGGTGTCCTGGCAGACACTGATGGTGGCAGACATTGATGGGTCTCAGTGTGATCACAGTACTGCAGTACCCCTGCCACTCCAAGCACCTCACACAGGTTGATACCAGTGCTCAACATCTGGATCCCTTGGCCACCACCTGCGTGTCCCTATCTGGCCCTCCTCACATCCCCTCTGCCCCCAGCCCACCCTCCTCCATTTCACCTCTCTCCTTTGGGTCCCCAGTAGCATCTTGCACCCACCTGCACCTCCCCAGTGTGCATGTCAGCGCGCACATTTCATGGGACAGCCAGCGGGACGCTTCACCACTAAGGTAATTGGGGGCACCCGGCGCCCCATTTCTGCTGCTCCTCCTCTAGGGACTCTTCCCATGAACAGCCTTGCCAAGAAGCAGGGCAAGAGGAGGGGAGAGACAGCAAAGCAGGCCAGCCACTGGCTCTGAGGGACACCAGGAAGCTCCTAGCCCCACCACACACAGGTCTAGGATGCAGCCACCTCCCCACCCTGTCTGGCTCACAGACCCCAAAACCTGCTCACTCCCTCACATCCCCTTGCCTGGCTCTGTAGCTGCTTCCAGTGATCGATGCCCCCCATCCCAGCATGGGTGGGATAAGCTGGAGAAATTCCCCTGCATCTTCTCCATCTTACTTGTGATGTTTCCAGCTCCATCCTGCTTCAGAGCTGGGGGCAAGAGAGAGCTCCTTTGTCTCCCACCCCATGCCAGTAGGGCACTGGGGATATCTGGCTCAATTCCCACATGATGCCCTGCCCAGAGTGGAGGGGTTGCATGGCTCAACCCCTCTACACGACCCCATGAACTGCTCCTTCCTCACAGGGTGCAGATGGTCTTACTTTTTCCTCTCTGCTTCTCACCTCCTCCTTCTGGCTTTTACAGGACAGGGCAACTGAGGGGTAGAGCGGGTGGGAAACAGCATCAGCCTGAAATCAGTCGTAGGGAATGCTGCTTAGATGGGGCCAGCCTCCGTGCCATAATAATTAACACTAATACTCAGCACTTACACAGAACTTTTCATGTTCAAAGCACCTTACGAACATTAACTAATTATATTGTCATATTAAGTGATGTCATAAAGAGGTGGCATTGAAAGCAAAGGGCTTGTGTGTGGGTAGGTGCCCTTCTTCCCCCTCTCTCATTAATGCTTGGGGTGGGCGTCAGACCCTAAAATGTTACCCTCTGCCATTCCCGGGTCTCAGTGCTCCCCACGGCACTTGCTTGCCCTTCCCAACACTGGCTGTGTGTTCTGGAAGGCCTTGGGTATAGCAGAGGTGAGCAGGACCCCAGCGTCTTCTTCTCCACAGCACTGAGCTCCTGGAGATGTGACTGAGAGGTCAGTTAAAATTTTGGGGTTAGAAAAGTCCCCCTACCCCAGTCACAAGCCCCAGCAATGGGGGAGGAGAGCGAGCAGGCTCTTTGTAGTACAGCAGGAGTGAAGATGCAGTAGGTGAAGTCTGGTCTGATGCCGTCAGCCAGGTCCCCATTGTGTCCCAGCCCCAGGACCTCTCTGGGGGCAATAGCCATTCCCTGCTTTCACGTGGCGGAGGAAAGCAGTGCCTGGCTCTGCACGAAGCTGATTTCTGACATCCTCCACCCACCCTTCAAAGCTGAGGACACACTCTCAAATGGGTGGAAGGCAGGCAGGGTATCTACCAGCGTGAGTGCTGCCCCACTCAGAGCAATCCCCTAGGATGGCTCTGGCAAAGGATCCACACTCGAGAGGGCACGCTCTGCCCAAGGGATGCCAGCCAGTGCTGGCAGCAGTGACAGGTTTTCCTTCACTGCGGGGGGACAGTCCCCGGCTTTGGGGGACAGTACGGGGTGATGGAGCACTTCCTGTTGAGTAATGCCCGGCTCCTGGCGCTGGCGGGTCTGCCATTAACATGTGTTCACGGCTCCTCTGCTGCCTCTCTCATATGGACCTCAGCCAGGGCTGGCTGGGTTTTGCTTCTGTGGGAGACACTCTGAGAGCTCCTCATGTGGGGAAACCCAGATACCTGGCTATTAAACTAACACTGGGCATTTCACAGCATCATTGACATGGTTTAAACACCGAGGAGTGGTAATTAGTAATAATGGTTTGG
The DNA here is from genome assembly GCA_013400055.1 of Nycticryphes semicollaris. NCBI lineage: Eukaryota > Metazoa > Chordata > Aves > Charadriiformes > Rostratulidae > Nycticryphes > Nycticryphes semicollaris. The sequence goes on along the minus strand of VXBJ01000704.1, from coordinate 2,230,769 downwards.
TGAGGGAAGAAATTAAGACCCAGGTACAGAGCCCAGTACTTTTCTCTGCAGATAATTTTTAGTGCCAAATGACTACAGATGGAGGCCAAACATCAGACACACAAGCCTACTCTCACTTGCACGTGAGGACTGACATGGGGGACGAAGACAGACACATATCTCACCTTTCAAAAGCCAAGCACTGAAGCCAAGGATGGAGAGAGGCTTGGGAAGGAGAGCCAGTGGAGAAAGGGAGCCTGTGAGAAGGTACAATCAATCTAATGAAAGCTTCTAGGTGAGCAAAGCTGGCAAAGGGCAGGCCAGTGGAATGTCCTGGAGGTCTATCCAAGGGTAGAGATGGCTCCAGATGACTCGGCATCCCCTCTCCTGGTGCCTTCCAGCTGCTGGGGGCTCCTCCCCTCCTGGCCCCAGGCCCTTCTGGATGCCTCTTGGAGAAACAGAAAGAAGAGGCAACAATTTTGGTAGGGAAGGGAGGCAGAGGGAAGGTAAATTTTAACAACAGCCAAGGACCTATACAGATTAAGGGTATGTGAATTAAGTGCCACCAGCCTGAGTTTTCCCTCCAAGAGAGGAGAACAGGTCATCCCTCTTGCTACACTGAGGCATGCAGCTGGTCCCCAGGAGGGCTGCTGGCTAGTATGCTGCTCCTCACCAAGGCAGGGCATTCACAAGAAGTCCTGAACAAACCAAGTGCACCCACACCACATTTTGTGGGCCCACAGAGCTCCAGAGCAGCCATGCAGCCAAACTGCCCCATGGAGAGGGAAAACTCCCCTCCAGACTAGGAGAAGCGGCAGGGACCTGTCCCCAAGACAGACCTTTTTCTGGGGACCTGTGCCCTCAAGGGTAGGGCAAACATCTGTGATGTCCCAGTGTCCACAGTGAATGCTGCATCCTAAAGTCATCAACTTAGCCTAAAGCCATCAGCCTCTACATCCTGGTAGAGGAGTGATGAGGATCTGCCAGGCATGGAGCTGCAGTGAGGACTCCACCAGAGAAGCCAGGACCCCGATGAGCCATGCTGCTTCTCACAAGTGCAACAGCAGCCCTCATCTTCTCAGGCTGCAAATCCCAGCCTTGACCTGGCTCCGGCAGAGCCAAGGCAGACATGAAACATTCCGGTAAAGCGTTGTCATTTGTGCCAGTTTTACATCGTGGAGAGGAGTAACGTGCGAATGACGCCACACCCTGCTGCCCTCATTTCGCTTGCCCTTTACTGAAATCCCTGGGCCTTGTACCCTGGGCACGGAGCGACAAGGGTGCAACAGCTCATGTGTGCAAACAAGACTTGGATGAGGCGTCCTCCGCAGTGGTCAGCTCTTGACATTGCGGAAAGTCCGCAGTGAAGGAGCTGGCTGGCCCAGCAACGGCAGCTTCAGCAAAGGGGTCAAGATATACGGGTATGGGCTGAGTCCCAAAAACAGATCCGCAAGGACAAAGTGCTGGGCTTGGGAAAAGGTTTTTCTCTGCTGCTGCTCCTCCTGCTGCTCCTGCTGCCCTCGGGGATGGAGAAAACAAGGGACTTTGCTCTCTAGGGACCTGTCAATCAGAATCTGCCACTACCGTTTAATTTGCTGAATTTATGCCTGCCAGGAGCGCCGGCCTGACTGCCCTTTCCTGAGCAGGCAGTGCCATCCCGTGGGATGAGCTCAGCACAGCAGCTGAATCTCAAAGCCGCACCGTGCGGGAGCAGGAGCGGCAGCAGGAGCAGCCGCACAGCTCCTGCAAGGAGACGCAGCAGTGGGACCCTCACCGCTGGTGTACTGGGGTGACCATGGACCACCTCCAGTCTGCCGGGGCTCCTCACTACCTGCCTCCTCTCGTGTCCCCCCCCCTCCTTCCAGCTGGAAAGCTCAGAGGGGACATAAACAACGTAACTCACCTGAACACGGGGCTCACTCCCACTCAGGACAGGATCCAGCCAGCCCAGGGGCATGATTTTAGGGGAGGAGGGCAGACACAAAACTCTTATCCTGAGTTTGGTGTGATCATGAGGTTAAAGGCAGTATTTCCCAGCAAGCTACCATCCATCAGTGAGCCTCCCCACCTTTTCTCTCCTAAATTTTGCAGCTCCTCTGATCTCCAGCTGGTGCCAGGCCAAGGGTCATCCAGGAGTGTTTAATAGGGGAAATACTTCATGCATGCAGAGAAAAGAGGAGTCCCATAGAACAGTTCCCAGGTCAGGGAGCCCCGTGTCTCCTCCTGCCCCTGCTGCTCTCCCCAGAGGGCCCTTTCGAGAATTGAGTGGTGCAGGGAAGGTTCCTTCCCAGCCCCAGTCCCTTCCCAGCCCCTCCTTCAGAGGCCATAGTAAAGCCCGGCCCCGACCTTGGGAATCAGCTGTGACCTTGAGAAGTGCCTCATCCAGAGGGACAGGCTGCAGACAGGGAAGAGGAGAGAAAGAAAGAAAGAAAGACCTTGGGCTGCTACAGCAGGAGCTTTCTGGAGCAAGGCTGAGAGTGTGCATCCTTCCTGGCTGCCTCAGGGTGCCTGACGCCCAATGGGGGACATACGCAGCAGCACGGCTTTGCCAGAAGGGACAAAAGCACCCGGCTGACTTCTCCAAAGACAGAAGAGAGCAGATGGTGCTGAAATCTGCTCAAGAGGAGAGGAAGGAATAGCCCCGAGGCTCTGCACTCCCTGTACCCCAAGAGGCACATTTGTCCCCATCCAAGCGTGTCGGCCAGACTCGTCTCTGACTTACCAAGAGGCAGCGAAGGGAATGGCAACTGTGGGCTCACTGAGTTGCTGCGTGTCCCTGCCCTCTTTTATGGGGAGTTTCCTGAAAGTCCCTGGGAAGGGAACAGCATGTTAAACATAGGCAGCATCTGCATTCTACTCCTTACTGCCTTGGTAACTAGGTCTTGTGCAACTAGGGTTCGACTCTGCTCCCTAGCAGAAATTGCTTGGACTCTCTTTCTGCCTCCTGATGACCTGCTTAGACCTCTTTGCCTGGCTGGCATAATCAGTGAGCTTTCCAGAGAATGGACCAGCCCAGCAGGAGCATTGGCAGAGCATGCTTAGCCCCGGAAGATTCTGATTTTTCACAGAGGTAACTGTAACACTGCCGATGTTGAAGGAAATAACTGTGGGTGCTTCTGTGCTGGGCAAGGGCCCTTGTAAAGAGAGCCTACATCACCTGCAGCTCTGCTGACACACACCAGGATCCTTTTCAGGGCAGCACTGAATATAACTCGGACTCCAGAGAGCATGGAGCGAGGCTCCTGCAGCTGAAAAGCAAACTGCTAACTCAGTGGCAAGAAGGCATGATGTGTCCTGCATCCTCTGTCACTTGTGGCCCCATCCTTTTCCCTGCCATTGGTCTGGTTGGGTCTGCACGGTGTTTCCCAGATACAGCAGCCATGACTTGCTTCTGCTTCTGTTGACATGGTTTCCCATCACTATGATAGCTTGCATCTAAAACATATTTCTCCTCCCGTGAGCCAGGGAAATGCTGTCCCTCCCTGCATGTCACAAAGGTGCCAAACTCCCAGCAGGGAGGCTTACTGGGGTGGCCTGGAGGAGAGATGCAGACTGGATTTGCAGCTCAGTCTGTGGACTCTCAAGCTTACACCTCAGCCACTGCACCAGCCGCCTTCTCCTTCTGCAGGCTTGGAGCCAGCAGGGACGCTGCCGGCGCCAGCTGCTCTAATTGAGCTTTCAGAATAAACTTGTGGAATTAGCCTGTTGGCTGCTGGGACAAAATCCAGCGTTGAGTGCAGATCAAAGGAGGCAATCTTGCTGACAGTTTGCAGAGAGACAGCCAGACCCGTGCTCCTTCTACAGCTCTGGAAAGGACAGCCTTCAGCAGACGAGGATAAGGACAGAGCATGATACACACAGCCTCTTCCATGATACATGTGGCCCAGGCCCTGACAGTCAAAGCTACAGAAGCCCTGGGAGAGATCTGACACTGGTGATAAAAACAGTCGAAGCCAGGCAACAGATAGCACCAATGCAGAGAAAGACAATTTTTGCATGTGTCATAAATTTGTGGCTTTTCCTGGTAGCATGGAAGGAGCAGACAACACAAGGCCAGGCTCTGAGCCCAGCCTACAGAAGTAACATGATTTAAGAAGGGGAAGCTTGCCCTTGCCAGGTTTCCGTCTGTCCTTGAGGGCAAGATGGTCCGGTGCAGCAGCCACAGGGAGAGCTCAGCATGGCAGGAAGAGGAAGAGGGAGAAAGCCTTGCAGTGAAAGCACTATCTGCTACCCAGAATCATCAACTCAGCACATTCCCTACGTGGACTTCACTGTACGGACATGGCTGGTCTGAACGCACGCAGCAAATCTGCCAGGTGCCACCTGCTCCCAGCCCCGCTAGATCGCACAGGCAGCAAATTAAAAATCAGATTTGCAGCACATGCACGGTAAAATTGCTTTATGGCCTTTTTTCCAGAGTTCCTGAAAATCCGATCAGGCATCTCCCTGAAAAAGCTGGCAAGCAACTGCCACACAAGGAGGGTGGGTTTATTGTTCAGCCTCCAAGGTACTCAGGAGAGGGATGAAGGTGCTAGAAAGGAGGCCACACATCGCAGCAAAGCACCTGGCCTGGGAGAATAGCAGACTGAGATGCCAGATAAAATTGCAATGGGAAAGATGAAATGTGAAGAGGACGGCCAGGGAAGGACAAAGGGCTTCCCAGCCTGTGGCAGGAGACAGTTCACAGATGGCCAAGGTTGGTTGCAATGAGAGCCCAGGAGCCATCAGCGAGTTTCACTGCTTTAACGACAACAATGATGACTTAGGAAGAAGAGCCTGACTGAAGAGGTGTGTAAACATCAGGCTTCTCTGCAGGGGGAAGGCGTTAGGCTGAAGACTATTTCTCCTGGGTTTGTGAAGAGGCACAGGGCAGTGGAGATGAAGCATACGGCACAGGCATACGGTGTGTTTGTTGTTTAGTCAGGAAAAAGAACCCAACTGGCTATTTTTGGTGTATTTGTTATAAGAATGAGAAAAGGAAACTACTGGAAAATAGTCTTCCAACCCTCAGCTGCCTCTTTGAGTGGGAGTCGGGCAAGGTGGAAAGCAACCCTTAAGGTTTTCCAAGACATCTTTAGTCAAAGCAGAAGTGATCTGGGTGAACTGGTGGTCTTTCTAGGAAAGGACCCTGATAAGTAAAGAGCTTGGACTTGCCTTCCTTCATTTAAAGCTGGCAAACCTCTGATGACACTGCCAAAGCTGCATATTGTCCATACTCAACACAGAGCCAGCGACAGCTCTCCAAAAGCCCCAAGCAATGGTGAAGGCCAATGGCAGCGAAGGTTTTGGACTGGAATGAGCTCCTCTTTCATGGAACTGCTAACACCAGCACAGAGCCCAAAACCAGAGAAGTGGGGGACAAGAACAGAAAACAGATGGGAGCAATTTGCCCTGGCTGTTCTCATAAGCATCTTTCAAGGAAGAGTGATTAGCCTTATTAACTGATTAAGTGATTAATTAAACTGATGAACTGAAATTATAGATCAAGGATCAAATGATTGCAAGCAAGTGTATTTTGAGTACTTTTCCGGGATCTCACCTGCTTTTAACAAAATCTGGAGGCCGGGCAGTGAACTGTCTGTGGCAGCGCTGGATGGGTCAGCAGGACAGGAGGAGAGGCACAGGCTGCTGCGGGGCCCCTGAGGCAGGAGGTGCAGTGCCTGGCACAAAGTGGAAAGCAAGACAGACCCACTCCCTCCCATCTCCTAGTAAATTTGACCTAAATGTGGCAGTGAATCTCACCTGCCTCAAGACTGGTTTGGTTTTGTTTTTTTTTCTTAGAACCCCTTTTCCCCCTTCATAAGAAACTGGAAGGTTACATTCTTGCTCAGAGGAACATTTACCCCACACTGGGCACTCCCCACGCATGCTCTCTCCTTCGACTCACGACTATACTTGTCCTGGGTTGAGAGACACAGGACTAACTTTTCTTCTAATGCTGGGAGACTCTGGTGTCTGAAATCATGAAAATATTTACTTTAAAGCCAGCCAGGCTCTATGGGATTCAAGGTCTCAGTGTCTGTGAGCTGTGTCAGGTGCAGGCATGAGGAGAAACAAGGCCTGGGCATTTGACCCAGGCTGGCCCAACAGGATTGTTTCATATCATGAATGTCACACTCAATATAAATTAGAAAAGTTTGCTGCGTAGCTCTCTCTCCCTTGATGGTGGTGGTCCAGACAACTCCTTGCCATGGTGCCAGACCCCTGACGCCTTCCTTTCCTCCTGAAGCTGTTGCGCTCATAGTGTCCAACATTTGTGGTCCACTGCTGGGTGTGCACAACTTCCTGCTGATAGAATAGGCTGAGTATAACTCTTGTATATCTTATATCAGTACCAGGATTAATACTGGTGCTTTAGTATTATTGTTAATTATTTAGTCTTATTCTATTAAATCTATTTATATTTCAATTCTCGTGTTTCTTTCTGTTCCTGGATTCCCCTTTCCTGGGTGGGGAGGGGTCATTGGGTGATAGAATAATTGTGTAAATGACAACAAATTGTTATGGGTTTTCTCAAGCCCTAACAATACCCAACTCTCCCCAGAAAAGGTAGCCTGACAGGCTAAACCCAAACCACACATGGTCTGTCATCTCTGGGAGACAAGCGGCAGCGTCACATTCCCATTTAGGCACCTCACACAGGCTCAGGTGCAGAGAAGAAGCCATAGGAAAGTAAGAGCTTTCAGTTGATCAGTCTGTTTGTCATTGCTTCTCCTCTTTTGTTCCTTGGTCCAGTTTTCTCTTCAGAACTTCTCACTTTTTTTTTAATCACCATCTCCTAAGCCAGCAGTTCCTCTGAGGCCCTGCAGCCCATCGCCCTGGCTGGGGAGGGTGAGGGGGCGAGCCGAGATTGCACTGAGCCACTGCCAGCCACTGGCGAGGCAGTTCCAGCACTAACGATGTTTGTCTCCAAAAAGGCTGCTTAGGTGAGACAGTTACAAATTGTGTTTTATAAACCGTTATTTCTATAAGTGGATTTTTTTCCACTAGTGGGGAAAAGTGCTTTAATAATCCCACTTCTGATTAATGGCAGGGTGTCTTGGCAAAGAAGAGACTGCTGCAGCTTCGGTTCTTTCTCAAGTGGTAAATAAAAGAGAAAATACACACCTCTCTGCCTGAAAAATATTGATCTAGACTCTTCTTAGGTAGAAGAAGCCGAGCAAAATTCTCTGAAGGCTTAGATTTTAGCCTGCAAGCTGAAGAGATCTGCAAACTGGATCTTGCTCTTTTTAGGGTAGACAAAATTTCAATCACTCTGGCATGCACACATCTGAGATCTACTGATTTATTGCTTTCAATCCCTAAGAAGAAATACTATCCCAGTTACAGAGACAGGGATCTGAAGCACATGCTGTATTAAATGACTGGGTGGAAGTCAGACCTCCAGGAGGTCAAGAAAAACCATCGGGGACAATGCATACCCTTGAACACCACATTGTGAGCACAGCAAGATCAACTGCAATTCCCAGTCTTCGCATATCTTTGCCTCTCAAAGTCAAGTGCTTTGTGACAACCTTTAAAATGTTAAATCAGTTGAATGATCATACAGCTACAACCTGAAAAGTCCGTGCTTTTCTATAAAACCATTGCATAGTTTAGAATATGTTTTTATTTAGATGTGGTATTGGGAGATTTGGTGTAGGGGAGGAATTTGTACTCAGAGTAGGGCTGATGGCTGGACTTGATGATCCCAAGGGTCTCTTCCAACCTGAATGATTCTATGATTTCAAAAGGCTGTGTGTGAGAAAATTAAGAGGCAGAGGTTTAAGTCATGTTTCCTGTCCCAACGTGTGGCTTTACAGGGCTTGTCCAGAGACCTGTCTGTTCACTATCGAAGTCATAAATCTATTCTATCTCCATTTTTAGGAATCTACCTAACTAAATACCACAGGAATTTACTTACAAGACTTTACAGTAACTCCAACTCATGACTTCCAAAAAAAGCCAGGCACAACTAGATGGGTGGCTGCATGCTAGTACTTGAAGTCTTCCTTTGACTAACATGAGGATCAGTATCCTTCCAATCTGTGATTTTAGGCCAGGTAATTTGCCTTCAAGTTCTTTCAAAGAAAAAAAAAGAAAAAGGAAAAAAAAAAGTATTTTTGAGATTGGGCAGTTCCTTGTGTGGTCATGAAGCCCAAGTTATCTTCATGAGAGTAGAGGATGATGAACAGGAGGAGGAAGTTTATTAAACAACCTATCCTGTCCTGCTGCTATCAATTACAACAAAACCATTCCCAACAGGCATTTGCCTGCCATAGACCTAAGTACTTCTGCTATGCAATGTTCCATATTTCTAGGAAGTTTAATCCTCAATACCGCTGGAGAAGACGTTCCCGACACCTCGCCACTGTTTGTTTGAGCTGCTGTACTTTCAGCAGATGTAGGAAACAACATTTTCTTCCTCTTTGTGACAGCCGGCTAACACATCGAATTATTTTGTCATGTGGCACCCCCGGTTCTTCTATTTAAAAGCCAAACCCAAGCGTTTTAATAAAAACAGGGCAAATTTTCTATCATTAATGTCACTCTCTTCCCACTCCTACACGTTTTTGTCATTAAGCGGCAATTAAGAGGGAGGCAAACTTTCCGCAAATGACAGCCTCACAACTGAAGGCACAGCAAGGCGGGGGACAAGCCACCTCAGCCTGGCCACAGTCCATAGGGGAGGCCACACTGTGACGGGCCCCGTCTCCACCACCACCCCCCCGCCGCCGCCGGGCCGCGACCCGCGGCCCCCCAACAGCGGCCACAGGCGGCTCCGACGCCCTCAGCCACGAAAAGAAACTCCGGTTGCCTCCAGGACTCTGCGGCCAGCGGACGAAACACGCAGACCCCGTCCCGTCCCGCTCCGCCTAGTCCTGCCCCCTTCCCTCCCCGTCAGCACGGCCCCGTCCTGGACGTGGCCAGATGCTGGCGGACCGTTCCATAGGGGGCGCTCGCGTCCTCCCACTGCACGGCCTTTCTAGCCCGGCCCTCCTGCCTCTCTATGGCCGGACATACCGCGCACGTTGGTAAGAGGGCGCTTTTTACGGCAGCCACGCGCTGCTCTTTTGCGTCTTTTTTTTTTTAATTTTACGACGGTGGCGCTCGACGGCACGAGTGTCGCGCGGCGCTGACGCGGAAAGGGCGGGACGGGGCTGCGTGCGGCCTCTTCCCTCGCCCGCCGCCGCTGCCACCGCCGCATCCGCTGCCATCGGGGCCGTGACGGGGCCGCCCAGGTGAGGGGGATGTCGGGTCTCCCTCGGGGTCGGCCCCTTATCCCACCGGCATCGGGGCCCTCGGCCCCGCCCCGGCGCTGCCGCCGGTTCCGGTGGGGGCTGGGTCTCCGCCCCTCCCGGCGGCCACCGGGACACCCCTAGTTTCCCCCGCGCCCCTTCACCTTACCTCAGCCGCTCCCCTTGGTGTGGGCCCAGCTGTTGGAGGCATCCTGCCCGCTCTTTTCTCACGGTGGCACCGCGTCTTGGCCTGTGCCAGGGTCAAGGCCGCGGTCCCCGGTGCCCCACCGCCCGGGGCGTGCGGCTGGGCCTTCTGTGTGGCACTTGAGGGTTTGGGAGTTTATTTTCGCTTTTCCTCCCCTCCAGAAGCTGAAAAAAATGGCGAAGTTTGTGACACCCGTGATCCAGGACAACCCCTCCGGCTGGGGCCCCTGCGCTGTGCCCGAGCAGTTCAGGGACATGCCTTACCAGCCTTTCAGTAAAGGAGACCGCTTGGGAAAGGTACTTCAGTCGTGCCATGGCATGTTGGGCTCCTACTGAACAAGCTCTCTGTTCCTTCTGGCATCCCACCTCTGCACGCTGCTGCCCCTCTTCACTTTTTACTGCCATGGCTGCTTTTCTGACACCCTTCGCTAACACGTAGCACAGTTACAAACAATTAGCAGGGCTGGCAAGCAGAGGTGGAGGTTGACAGGATTAGTTCTGAAGCATCCAGCAGCGTTTGCTTCTGCTGCTTGAGGTCCTGCGTATAAAGTCAGAGGTGGGGGGAACAGTCAGGTTGATACACACTTATTTTGACTCTTTATGCTTGTCCTTAGGTGGCCGATTGGACGGGAGCCACGTATCAGGATAAAAGATATACAAGTACGTGTTGTCTGGTGGCTGCTCCTGTGACTTATTTCCTACAAAGTTTTCTTCAGTCGTCCTTCCTGCTTTTATGTCTCACACCCGCTCTGGTGGTTACCTGCGCACCTCAGCAAGAGAGAGCTTCTTAAATGAGGAAGTGTGCCTCACCCTTGGGAGAGCTTTGTGGGGCTCTCCCTGTCCTTAGGGCTTACTCCTGATTTTTGTACTGCCTCATGACTGGGGATTCTCAGGGCAGCTTGGAGGGGGGAGAAAAACACGCTGGTGTAAGGCAGGAGTCGCAGTTTATGCATCAGACATCGGTGAAGGCAGTTGGGGGGAATTTGGGGGGATAAAGAGACAAAGTGTTGGGTGGTTTGGGGTTTTTTTATTACAAACCTGGTGTCAAGGTGCTCTATTTTGTTTCCAGACAAGTACTCATCGCAGTTTGGTGGCGGAAGTCAATATGCCTATTTCCATGAGGAGGATGAGACCAGCTTCCAGCTGGTGGATACAGCACGAACACAGAAAACAGCATACCAGAGGAATCGTATGCGATTTGCACAGGTAATGTGTCTTCAGAAACGGGCTCAGAGGAGAGCTTCAGCAACACAGAATTATTTTGCAATGAAAATGTTCTTTTTTTATCTTTCCTTCGTTTCTGCAGAGGAACCTTCGGAGAGACAAGGACCGTCGGAACATGCTGCAGTTCAGCATGCAGACGCTGCCAAAGAGTGCCAAGCAGAAGGAGAGGTGAGGCTGCACATACGAGTGTACTGTACTTGGACTGGAGTGTGTGAACATACTGTTGATAAATTTGATAAGTTACTACCCACAAGAGCTAACAGCAAAAAAGAATTTCAGGATATTTCAAGTCTGATGTTCTGGTGATGTCACTGCTGGCTATCAAACAGCTATCTGAGAATTTAGAAGCATTTTTGACTCGTGTTTAGAAAGTAAGCATGATATTTTAAAGCAGAGCATACCACTTCTAAAAACTGCATTGCAGTCTTTGGAGCTTAAAATTTTTTAAAAGAGCTACTTAGAGTAAAGAACAGAGTGTTTAATGCCTGAGGCATCTTGATCAACAGACAGCTCAGCAAATGTTTCAGTGGCTGAATGCCTTAAAGCCTTGCTCCTCAGGTTGTAATTTGGAAGCGTTGGAGTGGTTGTGGCACGTAGCAATCAAGACCTTCTTTTCATGGCTTCTCTCCTGTTTGTTATTTTAGGGATCGTTTGCGCCTACAAAAGAAGTTTCAGAAGCAGTTTGGAGTGAGGCAGAAATGGGACCAAAAATCACAGGTAAGCTAACAAGCTTCCTGCCCCCTGCAATGTTTTGGTTTCTCTGGCTGTGTTCATGGGGCAGCTCCTTTTGCCCAAGTCTGATGTGCTCTGTCTCTGTTTCTCTGTCCATCCCACTTCTGGCTGCGCAGCAGAAGCCTCGTGACTCCTCTGTTGAAGTTCGCAGTGACTGGGAGGTGAAAGAAGAGATGGATTTCCCTCGGCTGATGAAGATGCGCTACCTGGAGGTGTCAGAGCCACAGGACATGTGAGTTCCTAAAACAGCCTTGCAGTTGCTTCCTGAACTGACCGGATTTTTGGAAGGCAGGAGGGCAAGGGCCTCTTGGCCTACTCCTAGTGCTTTCATTGAGGTACCCAAAGCAGGGGGAGGTAATGGAACACCCAACAGATCCCAGAGTCTTGTGCAGAATGTGGGAGGTGTTAACTGTAGTTAAGATGATCTTCTTAACTCCACAGAGAGTGCTGTGGAGCCCTAGAATACTATGACAAAGCCTTTGACCGTATTACAACGAGGAACGAGAAGCTACTGAGGAGCATTAAGCGCATCTTCCATACCGTCACTACTACTGATGACCCAGTTATCCGAAAGGTATGGTTACTGGTTTGTAAAACCCAATAGTGTGTTTCTTGGTGCGTGCTGTTGTTGGAGACCTGCTGTCACTGTTAGACCAAAGTTAAGAGAAGAGCACAAAAATTGCAGATCCCTGAGTTTGCAAGGGAAAAGCAGGATTAGCTGGTGTCGTTATTTTTCTTAGGTCCAAGGCAGAGCTTAGATTATTGAAAAACTAGGAATACCGGCCAAGGAAAAGCTGGAAAGGCAAGCAGACTGGTACTTGAGCTATGATGGGAAATAAAGGTTCACACCAGAGACCTGGTTCTTGAGGTGTCTGCTTTTGGAGATGAGGAGTGCTCAGAGATTTCTCTGACCTGGTCACCAGTCAGGATTCATGTCTTTTCCCAACAGAATTCACATTTCATAATAGGTTTCTTACTTTTTCCTTGTTTGGGTGAGGGTGGGACTGGATTGCTGGGTAGGTCTAGCAGTCCGTGATGTACCTGCCTGTCTAGCTTCCTCAGTGTGGGAGAAGGAAATCCATGATTGGGGTTTGTTAAAGCTTCTAGTCCTGGCTGGAGAAGGGGTATGGGTTCTTGTTGCTGCTGAAACCGTTTTCTTCTCCTCCTCTTGTATCCATAGCTGGCAAAGACCCAAGGGAATGTGTTTGCCACAGATGCCATTCTGGCCACACTGATGAGCTGTACTCGCTCTGTCTATTCCTGGGACATCATTGTCCAGAGAGTCGGATCCAAACTTTTCTTTGACAAGAGGGACAACTCTGATTTTGGTGAGGAAGCGACCTGAGAGAAATTGCTGTTACGGTAGCTAATGAGTCTCGTTTTCTTTATGGGTTTTTTGAGTTTCTTCTCTCTCAGTGTACAGACTGGAAGAAGCTGATTACTGTGCTAGCTGGGGTTAGGGTAACTTCCAATATTGATCTGTTCCAGCGTGGGGTGAGAGACTTGCTGAAGCTGATGTAGTTACTCCCCTAAATATAACCATTTGCATCTGGTTTTCTTCCCAGACCTTCTGACAGTGAGTGAAACAGCTAATGAACCACCCCAGGAAGAAGGCAACTCCTTTAATTCTCCACGCAACCTTGCCATGGAAGCTACCTACATCAATCATAACTTCTCCCAGCAGTGCCTGAGGATGGTAAGTCTGAGGGGTGCTGGGTGGTAGGGTCTGGGTTTCAGAGGGTCTTAGGAAGAGACTTCACTAGGGCTGCTTTAACAGCACAGAAACATTTTTTTAGTTGAGAGAGGTATGTTACACTGATGTTCTTTCCGTTTTGAAAGAGGTGCAATTACTTCATTTGAGCGGTGTGACTGTTGTAGAAAGATATTCATCTTTATTTCACAAAGAAGAAATATCACTGGTGAAGCAGGCAGGCTTCTGAGTACACTTAATAAAGCTGAAGTGCCAGTAGAAGCACTGCTTACAGCAAAGTGTCTAACGTGAAGATGAGGCTTCTCATCACCTGTCTTAGTATTTCAGCATTTTTCTATATAAGAGAAATCAGCTACTGTTGCTATAAGATAGTTTTTATCCAGTAGGGGAGAGCTCCCTCAGGTGGTTTTCTGCTTTCTTCTGCAGGGAAAGGAGAAATACAAGTTTCCCAACCCAAACCCCTTTGTAGAGGATGACATGGATAAAAATGAAGTAGCCTCTGTTGCATACAGGTATGTTGATCAATCTCTCTGATGCCCAGGTTTGGCAAGGGGACAGGATGTCAGTGTGATATGGAGGCAAAAAGAGCCAGGAGTGCTATTGGTAGAAGCTTTACTAATGAGAGGGGTTCCTGCATGTCATCACAGTGAACCAATAGAGGAGGAGAGTATTTTGTTGAGTGCTTGCATGGATCTGGAAAAGAGCAAGAGTCAGAAATAACCAGCTGGGTTGTTTGTTGGCAGATACCGAAGGTGGAAGCTGGGGGATGATATAGATCTCATTGTCCGCTGTGAACATGATGGAGTGATGACAGGAGCAAATGGAGAAGTGTCTTTCATCAACATCAAAACACTGAACGAGTGGGATTCCAGGGTGAGGAAGAACGAGGTCCCAAAGCTAGCTCTAACTGCTTCACTGCTGCCTGACATGCCAGGTACAGCAGGCAAGATGAGACAAGCATCTGGCGGTGCCCCTCGGGTGGTTACGTTCCACCAAAGGCCAGTAACTTTGGTGGACAAACAGCACTGGTGGGATTCTCCCCCAGATGTGAGGTAGCTGGTTAGAACCCTCTTGTCCCCAGGTGTTTTGCACAGTAGCCAGTCTGTCCCCATGCTTCCCTTGTGAACACTTCCCTCACAAACTTCTCTTCCTAACTGTTGCCACAAATGCTGGGCAAGCCTTGCTTTTCTCCCTTTCCACTGCAATGGCTTTCCCTGTAAGTTGCTGTTCACATTCCCTCCTACGGTATCCTGAGGTAGACAAGAGAAGCTTCCCTGTGTGATGTGCAGATGGCTGCCTTGTTAGGTTGACCCTGGTTTTGATTCTCCTCTCAGTATTGCAATGGAGTAGACTGGCGCCAGAAGCTTGACTCTCAGAGGGGAGCTGTGATTGCCACAGAGCTGAAAAACAACAGCTACAAACTAGCCCGCTGGACGTGTTGCGCGCTGCTGGCTGGATCAGAATATCTTAAACTTGGGTAAGATGAGCTTTTCACAGCAAACATCTTCCAGGTGTGTTTCCTATGATTTAACCTGCTGTATGTCAAGATGAACCGTTTATGGAATGAGTAATGAAAAAAAAAATCATCCCATATTTTGAGTGGTGAAGAAGGGAAAGCTTGTGGTGAAAGCACCAGCCTCGGTCTAAGCTGCTTCCCCTCAGCATCTGGCTGATGTGTCCCCTGCTGTGACTGACCTGGTGAGACCTCACACACAACGGGCAGGTGGCCTCTGTGGCTCTTAGCCTGCCTACTGAGGCTGCCAACAAGGAAAACAAATGCAGTGACTATGCTGCCTGTCAGGATTTTGATTGAGATCCTCAGTGCCCTGTTGGTGAGAAACTGGGTGGAAGGTAGGTAACACCACAGTGGTTTTTTGAGCCACTGGCTTAAAATCAGTTGAGCCTGTACTGCAGATAATGAACAAAAAGCATTTGCTAACTGGGTTCTGCTGGTTCTGCAATCCTAAGGTCTGTCCTCAGATATGGGACTGATGCATTTGCATGTGTTAAAGTCCAGACTCCCTGCTGTTGCTCGGTTGTTACCTGTGGGACTAATTCTCTGCCTTTTGTATCGCCCCATCTCATTTGGGGTAGTGATATGTTACTGATTCCCAGCTCATGGCCAGGATTTCCTCTTGGCTTTCAGTGTTGGAGTCCCGGAATTTTTCAGCCCAAAACCAAACCGATGACAGTGCTTTTCTTGGTATCGTGCCTCTGGTGGTTGGGCTTAATCTCCTGATGCCCCTCTGTTTTCTTCTTGCCCTTTTAGGTACGTGTCCCGTTACCATGTGAAGGACTCTGCCCGCCACGTGATCCTGGGCACGCAGCAGTTCAAGCCCAATGAGTTTGCCAGCCAGATCAACCTGAGCATAGAGAATGCCTGGGGCATCCTGCGGTGCGTCATCGACATCTGCATGAAGCTGGATGAGGGGAAGTACCTCATCCTCAAGGACCCCAACAAGCAGGTGATCCGGATCTACAGCTTGCCTGACGGCACCTTCAGCTCTGACGAAGATGAGGAGGATGAGGAGGAAGAAGAGGAAGAGGAAGGTTTGTATTATACTGAGCGATACATGCTTTTAAAGTGATCTAGTGGTCTGGATGAAAAGTACCTATGGTTTCAAATTTGAAAGAAGATGTTTTTATATTGAAAGAGGGTAGATTTAGACTAGATACTAGAAAGAATTTCTTTACTGTGAGGATGGTGAGGCACTGGAACAGGTTGCCCAGAGAAGTTGTGGATGCCCCATGGCTGGGGGGTTGGAACTCGATTAACGTCCCTTCCAACCCAAACCATTTTATGATTCTGAGATAAAGACCCAGATCTAAAAGGTGAGATATGACCAGTGCAGGGAAGACAGAGGAGTGAGGCTGGAGGAATGTGTGGTCCCGAGGATGGAACTCGGTGGTGGAAAAGGTGAGAGTGACACCGTGCTGTAAGGAGCGCTCAGTTGGAAGCAAAAAGAGCTGAGAGTTGGAAATACAAACGTGCTTCTGTCCTCCTGGGTGAGGAACGATTTTTAGCAAGAGTTCGGGAGAGGATGCAGAACACTTGAGTCGAGCCTTTCATTCTTCGGGCCCAGGATGGAGGGGCTGGGTGGTGGTTTCTGTTGGTGCTGGGGTGGTTTTGTAGTACAGCTTTGGAAATGGGAGTGACTGCAAGGTGACACATCTAAAATCCGTGGTGACCTGGCCCAGCTGAGCTGACTGGGTGGAGGCTTTCGTAAAGCCAGCGCTGCGGTTGAGCAATGGCCAGTGGGTTGGTCTGGGAGCTCTGGAGAACCAGCACTGCCCCTGTGACAGCCCTTGCCTCAATTCCCTCCTCCAAGCCCCTGAGAGATGCCCAGGATGGGAGACTGTTTCACCTGAACTCTTCTGTGACACAAAAAATACCTTCTACTTTATTTTCTTCTTTAAGGCTGTAAACTCAACCTGCCCACTCTGGATTTTACTATGGAAGTTCTAGGTTGCTGTGTAATTTTCTCAGGAATGTAAATT
>VXBJ01000704.1:2172990-2213946 GCA_013400055.1 Nycticryphes semicollaris | reverse complement strand
CGCGGCACGGCGCGCCGCGAGTTCCATGGTGCAGGTGCGGCGGTTGGCGGGCCGGGACCGGCCGGCCGGCAGCGGGCCTCCACGTCAGGTGCGCCGCGCATCACGTGTGGCGCCTCGCAGCTGGCGGCCACGCCCCGCGCACCACTGGGGGAGGGGAGGGCATCGGGGCCAAGACCGGTCCCTATTGGCAGGGGAGAAGGTGCACCGCGGGCCACCCTATTTCCCATTGGCTGATAGGGTTGCGCCGCCCTCTTCTATTGGCTGTCGGGGCGCAGAGGCGCTGCGGGGGGCACGCGGACATTAAGCCGCAGGTGCTGCCCCGCCTTCCCGCCCGCTGGCCCCACCCTGTCTGCTATTGCCGGGGTTCCTATGTGCCTATTGGCTGGACGGCCTGGGACTCTCTTCACTATTGGCCTGCAGGGAGCAGGGCCTCGCCCCAACACCCCCACCCTGGCTTGGGCCCTGACGGGCGGCGGTGATGGCATCGTGGCGGCCGGCACTGGGCGGGTCCAAGGCCAGCTAGGCTGGGCCGTTATTTGCTGCTGAGTGATGTCTCCCTGGTCCTCTCCCTCACAGGGGCGGCTGTCCCAGCTTTGCCATGGCCCCAGCGGTCTGCGGGGCACTCCTGCACCTGGCCTTGTATGCCAGCAGCCTGTGTGCGGCAAGCAGCGCTGCTTTCTTCTACCACGACTACTGCGTCATCGGGGCTGGTCCCTCGGGCTTGCAGATGGCTTATTTCCTCCAGCAAGCCGGCCGGGATTACATTGTCTTTGAGCGGAGCCATGCTCCTGGCAGCTTCTTCGCTCTCTACCCTCGCCACCGCAAGCTCATCAGCATCAACAAGCAGTACACCGGCAAATCCAACAGCGAGTTCAACCTCCGCCATGACTGGAACTCGCTCCTCAGCCACGACCACCGGCTGCTGTTCCAGCACTACTCCCGTGACTTCTTCCCCAACGCCGACGTGATGGTGCGTTACCTGGAGGACTTTGCTTCCCTGCTGAAGCTGCGGGTTCAGTACAACACAGCCATTGTCCACGTGACGTTGGAGAGGGATGAACAGGCCTGGAACGGCCACTACTTCCTTCTGACAGACCAGGATAGGCAGAACTACAAGTGCAGGTAATGGGCGAACCCGGGGCTAGCCACGCCACTCTCTACAGGCGTCTTTGAAGTCACAAAATCACAAAATAAATTAGGTTGTAAGAGGCCTATAGAGGTCATCTTATCTAAGCAGCCTGCCCATAGCAGGGGCAGCAACAGGTTTCTCAGATCCTTGCCCTGTTGAGGCATTAGTATCTTTAAGGATGGAGGTTTCATAGCTGCTTAAAGCCTTAACTGCTATCATGGGGGAAAAATATTTTGCAGGCATTAGTGAAGTGGCTGGGAAGATGTTGCCTTTCACAAGCAATGTTATGCCTCAGACAGCTGAGGAGCTGGTAGGGCAGACACAAACTGGCTGTGACTGCTAACACCACAGGTTCCATCCTTGATAGGTAGGTAAGCTTGAAATCACTTTTGTTTTATTACTAGATAATTGTGCTGTGTGAGGGGGGGATAAAAAAATCTCAGTTATTGTTGTAGCTGCTGCTGCCTTTACTACAAACTCAGGTGAGTCAGTGTAGTGACACCTCGCCTCTGGTAACCCGCATGTGCTTAGAAGAACCAGTATGTTAAAGTATGTCCCAGACGACTGGAGCCCTGTGTTAGCACAGAACTGACAGGGGGGAAACAGAGAAAAGTGGAGCTGTTGCAGTAGAAGGAGCCAACTGTGAGAAGTAAGCTTCAAGGCTGCTGGTCCCTGAATTCTCCTTGTTGTACTTAGGCGTGTGTATCCCGTACTGCTGCTGAGCTACATTCCTAAAAATCATCTAGAAGTTACTCATGTGAGCATATGGCATATATTTCTCACCTCTCCTGAGAACCTCAGCTCTACAACAGCAGGTCGTGCTGGCTGTCACTTGGAGGTGCGCTGGCTGGCAAGCTCAAAGGGGACAGAAGGCAATCCCAGACACCCACATATCGTGAGTGAGCTGCTCTTGGGAACTGCGTGAGCAAGACTGGGGCGGCAGACAGTGCTGATAGCCTTGACTGCCTGGTGCTTCTAAGTCACAAAAATTTCCCTAACAGTCAAGTAAAAAGTTGTTACAGAGAGATATAAAAATATTACCATACTTAATTTTAGTGTTAACAATTTGCGTTGTTGGTAACATGTTTTCATGCCTAGGGGTTACATTTTAAAACCTTGAAACCATTTTCCTCTCCCTCTTAAAAATAACTTTTGTTTAGCTGTATTAAAAGGCAACACTTTTAAATCAAAGTCATTTGTAATGCAGAATATAATCAACCTGTGAAACCCTTTGGTGTTACAGTATATGTTGTCAAGGACTAGGTATGAGCAGCACTTGCACAGTCACAAACAACTAGGGGAGACTTATGAAACAAGTGGAGCTTATATGTACAGCACCTGCACTGACTTTAGCTGTATCTAATGACACTGCTATTCATTTTTGTTGGCCTAAGGACAGGGAAGATGGGAGCAGGCAACATTAGATGAAGCTGGGGAGAGGTTTCTGTCAAAACCATGACCTGTGCAGCTGATCCAGCGTGGCTGAAGGGGACCTGTCACAGCTCATCCTCCACAGCAGGAGGAGGGAGGAATGATGAGATGGAGTGATGGCCCCATTCCCATAATTCTTGCGTTCCCTAGTGCTATCCTTCTTTTTGCAGCTCTTTGTTGGTTGCCACTGGGACGTGGGTCCCCAACGTGGTAAACTTCCCGGGCTCAGAATACGTTGAGGGTTACGAGACTGTGTCCATCAACCCAGAGGATTTTGCTGGCCAAACCGTGTTGATCTTGGGCCGAGGGAACTCAGCCTTTGAGACGGCAGAGAACATTCTGGGCGTCACAAACTTCATCCACATGGTGAGCCGGTCCCGTGTGCGCCTCTCGTGGGCCACCCACTACGTCGGGGATCTGAGGTAGGAAACCACTCCTCTTCCTCTTTCTAACAAAGCCAGAGTAAGAACAAGGAGAAGCACTTCTTGCCCAGGTGACACAGTGAGCTGTCACAGGAGGTGCTGTCTTCCTGAGAGTCCCAGGGGGAATATGGGGCCTTCTGTCTTGGTTTAAAGCAGTCCAGGTTGCAGTCGCTGAACACAGGAGCTTGGCGAGAGTTCTTTGGGGTCTGCGTGAAATAGGAAAATGTCCCCTTGGAAACTGTATCATTAAAAAGCACTGGCTCCCAAGTTGTTCTCTTGCCTGCAGTCACAGAGGAGAGCTTACAGGTTGACTGTGTCTCACAAAAGCAGCAAGGCTGTGTTACATGTGCTGTTTCTGTGAGTCCTGAGGGTCTGGGGATAACCTTTGCACTGAATGAGAGCATGAGATGCCTGGTAAAGGTGTCCCCTTTTCAGCAGCTGAGAGAGAACCATGGATCCCACCTCTCCTCCCTTTTAGCCCTTCTTATGTTCTCCTTTACCTTCTCCTTTTCTTATTTTTTTTTCCTTAGAGCAATTAACAATGGCCTACTGGACACCTACCAGCTGAAATCTCTGGATGGCCTTCTGGAAGGTGACCTGGAAGATCTGGCTATCGTCAAGGACAAGAAAGGGAAGCTGCACATCACACTCCGCTTCTACCTGGAGAACAGGAACAGCAGTGCAGGCATCGACTCCATCACCCTCCCGCAGGACGAATTGGATAATTTTGCGACCCGTGCACCTTATGACCGTGTCATCCGTTGCCTGGGCTGGAAGTTTGACTTCTCTATCTACAACAGGTGAGGGAGAACCAGGATCAGTAGTGAAGTGGGTGTTTAGAGCAAGAGACTATGTGTCCCAGTGGGAACGTGTCTGACCGACGGGCTACGAGGCTGAGCAAACGGCAGTGTTGGGACCTGGGTGACACAGAAGAACTTATGCCTTTAGAACTTAATGTCCTGACCTGCCAGATCATATGCAGGAGACTAGCAACATTTTGGTTTTTTGGGATGAGGAAGGTACAGGTATAGATCACTACAGAAAGGCTTTGTCTGCTTTTTTCTCCCTGAGGGTGCAACCTTCATTCTGCTTTGGTTTGTCTCCTAGTACATCCTGCAGCTGAAAATGATACTGTTAACTTCACTGTCTTCCAAAATTCACTGTCAGTGGCTCAGGCTGGAATTTGATCTTGTGCTGAGCTACCCTGAGATATGGACCTTTGTCATCTGGAAGATCCTCACTGTAGTAGTAAATCCCACTGAAGGCAGTGGGGACACGAAGCAGTGTCTAGCAGCTGCAATATAACGTGTGCCTTATAAGAAACCCTTTTTATATTTCCACCCCTGCCCTTCCTGACAGCTGCCGCCTCTTTTTTGCATATCAGATCCCTGAGAATGATGCCAGGAAAGGGGAATGAAAAGAAGTATCCTCAGATCAAACCTAGTTACGAGTCCAAAGGCACCCAGGGGCTTTTTATTCTCGGCACAGCTAGCCACTCTGTTGACTTCAGGAAATCTGCTGGGGGCTTTATCCATGGATTCCGGTATACAAGTGAGTACTGGGGTGTACGGAAAGGGCCGAGGTGGGAATTGTTCCTCCCTTTGAAGCAAAAATTCATAGCTTACTGCTGGAAAGAGATCACCCTTAGTCTTGTGCTGGCAGTAAGAAGGACAAAACACATCCAAGCTGCAGCTGTGTTGTCTGAAGTAGAGGAGAAGTGACTTGGGGTCATATCTGAAGTTTTTAGTTGTCTGTCTTTGTTTTGTCTTCTGTCTCTCTTGCCCATTGTCTTTTATTTATGTAACACAATAGATTTCTGCCTGCCAGATGCTCTGCCTTGTGACAGGCGGTGGGTGAGAGGTCTCTGCTGTGGAGTTAAAACCAAGCAGCTTTGGGCAGTAGAGAGAATTTCCATCTTTATACGTGTGTGCCCATCCTTATAATTAAAAGACCGTTCAGAAGTAATTAAGTATCCCCAAGGACCACCCCACCCCCTCACCAACCACTTAGCATCATATCAGCTTTCCGAGGGCATCTCCACTGCAGTTACCAGTGATTGGGGTGGGAGATCGTGAGCACAGATGAGCTTTAAAGCTTATTTACTGTGTCCTGCCAGAATCTGTGTCACAGCAGAGCGATCGGATTTCTTAAAAGCGTAAACTTGTTTTTTTTAAATAAGCTGTCTTTGTTTCTGTCAATGTCTTAGCTCGTGCAGTCCACCGCCTATTGGAAAACCGTCACCATGGTGTCCCCTGGCCATCCACAGCCTACCCTGTTACACAGCTGACCAATTCCATCATCAAGCGGGTGAACGAGGCCTCAGGCCTCTACCAGATGTTCAGTGTCCTGGCTGACATCATCCTGCTGAGAGAGTGAGTGAGTAATTATTCCCAGCACTGCACTCCATAGTTTTGTTCCTTTTTCTTTTACCATTGCCTCCCATGGTGCCACCACACAAATGGCTCCCCTGCTGCCTAAGGATGCTACTGTCATGTAGGCAGCCACCTCAAAACCCGTACCACTGGCATGATTGGTGCCACTATGCCCAATTCTGCCAATTATTTCTCTCTTGAAGGGCTGAAATGGTCCAGATCTTCCTGCTAGGCTTAGAAGTGTAGCACTCTCTCACTGTGCCCAGGGAAAAGCTTTCCTTGAGCAGCGCTAATGTAGAGAGGAATCCCATGGTCTGGGAAAATAATGGAGTCTTGCACCAGTATCTGCAGCCTTCATAAGCTCTGTATTGAGTCCACCCCAGATCTGTAATGACTAAAAATAATTACTATCTCATGGTTCTTTGGCCTTACCCTCAATCAGCTGAGGAGGTGTTGGCTTTTCTGTGGTGGAAAAGTCTGATGGTTGTGGTTGCAATCTGTAGGAATGCCACAGCATTTGAATACCTGGAAGAATACCCAGTTGGAATCCTGGCCGAGCTGGAAACACAGACGGGGAGAAAAGCTCCCAACGGGCTGTTTGTTATCATTATGGAGTATGGGAAAAATTTCTCTGGGGCTGACAAGGATGTCTTCTACTACAACCGAGCCGTGGGAGAGGCACAGCATGCCTGGCAGTCCAACTTTTTGCACCCTGTTATCTATTATTACAAACACCTCCCAACAGGTAAGCTTTCCTGCCTCTCTCTGCTCATCGCCTGATACAAGCAAAACTGAGATGGATGATGATACTTAAGATCCAAGAGTCGGGGGGAGCCTGAAAGAATTGCACATCTTTCTCCTTAATTTCCTTCATGTCTCACCCTTCGGGGCACCCGGGAGAAAAAGCTGAGAGTTGGCAAGAAGTTTCCATTGATCAGACCAATATAAGGTGTGTGTGTGGGGGGGGGGGGGTTGTACCAGAGACCTCACACTTCAGAACAGGAACAAACAGGTGCGCTGGGAACTTCCCATTCTTAAAAAGAGGAACATATTTGGGTTTTTTTCCCTTTGGCTGAAACCCTGCATGTATTTTGCAGAGTCCTGGCAGATGAGGCTAGGCTGTTCAGGGTTACCACCAGAAGAAAACTGCTCTCTGGCCTGCCAGGGCTCGAGAGGTCACGCAGTGATAGAGGCAGCCAGGGGCAAGGGTTTGCAGATGAGTGTTACATCCAGCAAACAGACACGCTCGGAATAGATTGCCTTGGGAAATGAGCACACTGAATCTTCATCTCCAGGAAACCTAGGGTCAGGGCCTGGCCTGCCTTGCACGGAAAGAAGTGTGATGGGTAACAGCATTAAAGCATGAACGCAGCTCAGCCTGTCTGGCAGTCCCTGCCCAGGCAGATTGGGAGTGAAACATCAGGAAGTACTGCGGGCAGGGACAAGGGGCAGTTGTGCAGGGACAAGGGCTGTTGAGAACAAAGCTAGCAAAGGGGATTGCAAATGAAAGTAAGGTAAGGATTAAAAAGGTCAGGACAAAAGCTGGAACAACTGTCACAGCTGCTTTCCACTCCCCAAGCTCTTTTTAATGCCGTTCTGATTCTGAGAGATTCCCTTAATGTTCTCTTGGCAGAGCACGAGATGAAACTTCGGCCCCCAGACTGGCCTCTCCCCCGCCCAGATGCCGTCCATCACATTGTGGAAGACTTTCTGACAGACTGGACGGCCCCAAACGCTCACATCCTGCCGCTCAGGCGGTTTTTGGAGAACTGCCTCGGCACTGACCTGCGCAATTTCTTTGCAGGTAATCTGAGCAGAGGGTTGAGGTGGCAGGAGGAGGAGGAGGAGGGATGCGAGTAACATGAGATAGCAGCAATCGCTCCTCCAAGTAGCCAAGATCTCCCTGTGGAGAGCTGGTGCTGCCACCATTAGTCACGCCTCTTTGATGCACTCCCCAGATGGTAAAAAGTGCTGGTTCCATGTTTGTGTTCCCAAATAGCCTTTGGTCTTGCTCACCACCAGAAAGAGACTGCCCTAGGCACGTATGGATTTGGGGAAAAGAGTGTGAGGTTTGCTTCAATCCCTTTTCTATTTGCAGCTTTCCTTTCTCCTCCATTATCCAAACGTTCCTTTGTGCCCTCGGGTACCAGATGATGATGGGATTGCTTTCCTTTGGCAAATGGGAATGCTGGGATGTGAAAGCTAGTCTGAAGACTGGTCTGGGAACCTCCTGAAGGGACCCAGTGTGGCACACAGAGGGAAGCAATCCTGTGGTACAAAAAAGATGCCAGAGGGCTACAAGTTCGCGTCCAGCTCCCTTTTCTCTGATGCAGACTGGAGATCCCACCCTGCATCTCCTGAGCTCTGCAGTATTGAGTTGATTACCCTGCTGCCATCCAGGGCAGGGTGCTGGCTGGGAAACTCCAGTCATCTCCCCTCTTCCTCTCTGCTTTTTGTTCTGAACGAGTCATCAAAAGTTCATGGGAGTTACTCTCTGCCAAATCTGATTTTATTTTTTTTGATTCTTTTTCCCTACAGAGTCCTGTTTCCTCTTTGCCTTCACCCATCAGAAGCTGCCTCCCTTCTGTGGGCAGGGGTACATCAGAATGCAAGGTCTTGTGGGAAGTGAGGGGCTCCGGCGCCACGCGGTAGAAGCCGGCCTGCTGGAGGATTACACTCCCAACGACTTTTCAGGTGGCAGAGCCCCCAACAGACATGAAGGGTCACAGGACCAGCTGCTGAGAGATCACGTGATACCGATTCGTCCGCTGCAGCATCTTGTTAACGCCAAGGATGAACTCTAAACCTCTCTCTCTCACTCCACGCTGAAACCCACAGGTGCTGTCGTGACAATATTGTAACAGAGATCCACAGCAGGATTCTGCCCTTTCCTGTGCACCTTGTTCATCCCCATGCCTTCCACTGATCATGAGTTGCCAAAGACCTGCTCAGATCTTGCTGTTACAAAGAGGACCAGTGTGCTCCAAAGGACAAGTGAGGAGCCAAATCCAGTGATGCTGAGGCTCCCACGTTGCCCTTGCAGAGTTCACGCTTTCCTGAAGATTGTGGTCCTGAAGACCAACATCTGCAGCGACATCCAGGGCTCAACTAAGAGAGAATGAATACCTGGGTAACTTAAAACATCCCGTCCCTCTTCTGAGGTGACCTGCTGGCACCCTGTGGCAGACCATGCCAGCTCTCTGGTCCCTGGATGCCGTACGCTTCCAATACTCGAAGATTTGTTTGTGTGATGAAACCCAAAGCGGTACTCCAGGCAAACAGTGCTCCTGCATCTGAATTAGGGCAAGTTGCTTAGCTGGAGTGGAGAGAGGTGGTCTCTTTTTAGTTACCACGTAGGTCAGGTAATTTGTCGTTTTCCAGACAGCACTACAAGAGACTCTTCCCTCTACAGACTGGGAATGGAATGGAATGGAATGGAATGGAATGGAATGGAATGGAATGGAATGGAATGGAATGAAAGGCCCAGGACACAGAGACCCAACACTGAGCTCGTCTCTGCTGCCCTCATGTTTTTCTTCTCCCACACTAAGCACCCTGAAACACTAGCTCCTGTCTTTTATAAAGCATGACCAATATTTCTCCTATTTGCACTATGTCCCATCAAGAAAGTTTTGGGTGGACTTTGATGTTGTTAAAACACTTGTCTCCTCTTTCTTTTATTCCTCTCCTGTCACCTTGAGATCTCGCTGGCGTTGACTGGGAGGCTGTCTGTGCTGGACTGCTCACTCTGTCTCCTGCCTGCATTTGTCTGTCACCTCCCTGCAGGCTCCTTCCGTGACCCTGGAGTGGCAAAGCAAGAGCAGTTTTGAGCTTGACCTTATGATGTCCCTGTGAGTTCTAGGAAATGGAGGAAGGGCAAGGGGGAAGTTGCTTTTACTTTTCCCCTTGTTTTTCAGCCCCTTAATGTCTGGAGGACTAGATACCTCTGCACTTGTGCTTCCTGATACCTCAGGTGGGGGGAAAACTGCACTTACAGGTGCCTGAAACTCTCCCAATCCTTTGCATTCAGCTGCTGTTTCTGTAAAGCCCCAGTTCCTGCCCTGCCTCTGCTTCAGGCTGGGGAGCAGGGGAGGTGAAAGAGACCATAGGATCATAGAATGGTTAGAGTTGGAAGGGACCTTAAAGTTCATGGAGTTCCAACCCCCCTGCCATGGGCAGGGACACCTCCCAGTAGAGCAGGTTGCTCAAAGCCCCATCCAGCCGGGCCTTGAACCCCTCCAGGGATGGGGCAGACACTGCTTCTCCGGGCAACCTGCTCCCATGCCTCACCACCCTCACAGTAAAGAATTTCTAACAGCTCCCCTCTTTCAGTTCAAAACCATTATCCTTCATCCTATCGCTACACGCCCTGACAAAGAGTCCCTCTCCATCTCTCCTGTAGCTCCCTTCAGATACTGGAAGGCTGCTATAAGTTCTCCCTGGAGCCTTCTCCAGGCTGAACAACCCCAGGTCTCTCAGCCTGTCTTCATAGGAGAGAGTACTCCAGCCCTCTGATCATCTTTGTGGCCTTCTGCTGCACCTGTTCCAACAGGTCCATGTCCTTCTTGTGCTGAGGACACCAAAGCTGGACAGAGTACTTGTGATGAGATGACAAATGAGTTTTTGCTCTGCTTTGGGTGATGCTAGGGAAGCTGCTGCTGGAAGATCTTATGTGTTCACACGCAGCTGGAAAGGGGGAATGGTTGCCTTCTCAGTTGGTGTGGATCAGCACCCTTCTGTGGGCTTTACATCCCACTGGTCCAGCTCCAAGGCCAGTCTGGGAATGGCACTCATGACCTAGGGGTCACAAACAAGTGGTGCCACTACTTGCTATGTCCTAGGCACCGTAGGCTTTTTATCTGGGGGTTTGTCCGGGGGAGGAAAAGAGCTTGTGAGGGAGTGGGGGTGACTGGCTGTCGCTGAGAGGCCGTATTGTTCGTTCCCTGCGTGTGCCGCAGCCCAGGCACCTTCTCCAGGTGCTTCCTCTTCCAGCCTCCAGTTCTCACCAGAGATCCCCAGGCTGTACGTGGACACCGTAGGTGCTGCTTTAAAGCGGGATTCACCTGGTTTCTCACCCCCTGGCTCTGCCTATCTCCCAGGGTGTGATCTCGTGACTTTTAACCCCGGAGGTTTTCCCGCCGCGGGGATCCGGGTTCCGCCCTTCCCTGCACAGCTGCGCCGGCATCAGCCTCCCGGCCCCGCGGAGAGGGCAGGGGGACGGAGCGCCGGTTCCGAACCGATTCCAGCCGGGCGCTATGGTGATAGCCACCGTGGGATCGGTGGGGGGGAGGATGACCCGCGCCATTTTGTAGTCACGCGTGGGAGCGGAGGTTGCGGGTTGACCCTGGTGCTTGCGGCCGGGGGGTGAGGCGGGGTTGCAGGGCTGCGTCCTTCCAGCGAAGCTTAAAGAAACAGGCGGAGCGGGGCCTGCCCTCGGCCCAGCCCCGACACGCCGGTGGCAGCCACGAGTGGGATGGGACGGGGCCCACGCCACGTGCGGAGGGCGCACCACGCCCCGCTCGGACACCGCCGCCAATCAGCGCGCAGGGCTCGCCCCGCGTGACACAGCCCACTGACCCCTACAGGCCGGTGGGAAGTGGCTTGAAGGACGGCCGCAGCGGCCAGTCAGAAATCGGCACTTTTGGGGTGGTGACCAATCGGCTGAGGGGGGAGAGGCCGTTGCGTCATTGGCAACCTTCCTGCGGAGATGGCCAGTCAGCGCCTGGGTGGGTGGGGCGCTAAGCGGAAGTGGTTTTGGGAGTGGGTCACCTCCGGGTCCGAGAAGGTGCGCGGTGGGGAGTGCGGCTCGGGAAGGGGGAGTCCCTGATGGCTTTAGGGTGTCCTGTGGCTGGGGAGGAGCTTCCCCATGGCACCGGGGTCCTGCCCTGTGGGGCTGCAAGGGGGAGTCGGGCCCCCGTGGCTGCTGGGGTTCTGCTTTGTGGAGCCTCAGGGGCAGCAGAGTCCCCGTGTGCTTGGGTAGAGGAGGACCTTCCCCATCAGGTGGGGGGGTTGAGAGAGGAGCTCTGTGGCTGGGGATCCCTCTTCCGTTAAGGGAGTGGATCCATCCTTGGATCCTGTGGCTGAAGGAGCCTTGCCTCGCCTCGCCTTGCCTTGCCTTGTGGTACCAGGGGAGGAGAGATTTTGTGGCTGGGGTCTCTGCCATATGTGGTGGGAAGGAACAAGCTGAGGGGGAGGGCTCTGCTCTGTGAGGCACGGGGAAAAGGGTTGACTTTATGCCTGAGTCAGGGCATACTGCTGTATGGAATTGAGACTGTAGCTGGGGAGCCCCGTAGCGGAGGGACCCCATAGCTATGGGGCTGGAGCTGCAGTGGGGGATCGAGGGCTGGGCATAAAGGCAATAAGTGCCCCAGTGCTGTGTTCTGTGTGTTTCTGCCCAAGACACCTCTGGGCTTTGGGGCTGCCCTGCTGAGGTGATTCTGAGTTGGACACTGCTGCAGTGAGACCGGCTGAGGGGTGAACACAAGCCTCATGCCTCCTCCTTTCTCCACAGATGGCCCAGAGACTGGTGCTCCGGCGGCTGCTGTCCCTCACTCTCAGGACGCTGCCCCTGCAAGGGCAGCGGGTAGTCTCTGCCCCCCTGGCACTGCGTGTCCCCCTGGCACCCCATGGCAAAGCCTTTGGCACCTCAGCAGGCTGCCGGAGCACCTTCAATGTACAGGATGGCAGTGACTTCCAGGACCGGGTAGTGAACAACCCCAAGCCTGTCGTGGTGGACTTCCATGCTCAGTAAGTCCCCCTCAGTGGCTCTTGTGCCTCTTTGTCCTGTTACACATGCAGGTGTGTCCCTGCTGCTTCCCTGACATGGTGGCACTCTGGGTGCATTGGGGAGGTGGGTATGCCCAAGCAGAGTTGTCAACCACCCTGCCTTGTTTTCTGGTGTTGAAAAGTGCTTTTGACCCTAAGGCACAACCCATAGAGGTTTCACCGATGTGGGTGTAGCTACACCCTGCAGGAATGTAAAAACAAAAGTGCTGGGAACTTCCCCGGGGCGGCGTAGCTGCACCTCCCAAGTACTTGGCTGTCACCCTGGCTCCAGCATTGCATCATCCTGCAAAAGGCACATCAATAAAAAGCTCTGGTACCTGCCTTTTTTTAGCTTTATGGATTAAATATCCTCTCACAAACACTAAATGTTATTAACAGCTGTGGAAGAAGGCTGCATTTGGCATACCCCTGCAGCGTCATGTTGTGTTTTTCCAGTTCTCTAACGCTGTCTGATCTTCGGGCTGTGCTCTTAACAGCAGATGCCTCTATGTATTAATGAGAGCCATGCGATACTAATGGTAATATTTGTCATTGATAAAAATGTTGTCGTTCCTCTTGCCAGTAAAAATATTTCTAGATGTTATCTGCTGGATTAAGGATACTGATTTCTCAAGTATTTTCATAGTCCTGCAGTACTGCCATGTGAACCTGTTGTGGCTGATTCTGGGCAAACAGAGTGTGAAGCAGCCTGAAAGAGTCTGCTCTAACTCTGTCTAACTTGGATCATCCAGGGAGGAGAGGACAAATAATTGAAAGCCTGAAACCTGATACAGAGGAGGATGAGGAGGAAAAAAGTTTAGCAGAATTTAAATTCTAAAAGAAAAGGGCACGTAGAGCTTTAACTCCTGTTTTCCTTGAATTTAGTACATTTGTGCCATCCTAACTGGTGCAGTTAGAGGATGCAGGGAGTGTCTTCTGTGTACAGGGCCCCACAAACTCTGCTGTTACTGCACTTGCATTTGGAATTGGTAGGCTCTCTTGAAACGGATGCAATGCCTCTGAGTTTTGCAGCTAAAGGGGAATATCTGTAAACCCTGTGATGGGTGCAGAAAGGAAGTCTACAGTCTGATGACGGGCATAAACCGATTTGAGCGTGAGCTGTGACCCCTGCACCCAGAGGGGTTGACACTTGCTGTGCAGCAGCTTTGCAGTCAGTGAGGTCACAGCTCTGCATGTACTCACTCACCAGAGAGGATGAAAAGCAGGATAGGGATGAATGGCTGAGAAGAGGGGGCAGGAGGGCCACCAAGGCTGGGAGAGCAGACTGTGGTGTGGTCAAAATGACATCAAAAGGACCATCAATGTTGAATAGTGACCTCTTCTTCCACTCAGCCCCGCTACCACACACACAGAGAAAAAAAGTCCTTGAACAGCTTCTTTGTGAGAGAAAGTTTTTTCTAAGCAGTGGTTCAGGAATGGTGTTTCCTGGCTGGCTCTCAAATGGAATGGTGGTGGTAGTAAAGGCAGTGGCGTACCAGCAAGACTTTTGTGGCTGCTACTGTACTTGCCTCCTCTAAAATTCCCTCTCTTCTTTCTCCATCAGGTGGTGCGGCCCTTGCAAGATCCTAGGCCCCAGGTTAGAGAAGATGGTGGCCAAGCAGGAGGGGAAGGTGCTGATGGCCAAAGTGGACATTGATGATCACACAGACCTTGCTATTGAGTACGAGGTATGAGCCAGAAGAGTGTGGGCTTTCCTTTGCTGACAGTGTGAAGAAGGTCCATCTCTGGAGAGAGGTGTGGCTGCATGGCAGCAGCGTTGATGGGGAAGGGAAGCCCGGTGCCTGCAGGTTCCTGATCCCTCAGGTCACTCATTAGTTAGGTGGATTTCGCTGCTTGGCTTTGTTTCAGCTCCTTCTGCTTGTGTTCAGCATCCCCACCTCTAATTCTGCAGATACGTGCCCTTTAACCCTTGCAGGCATTTGTCAACGTGAAAGCTTGCCTGCCCTTGAGGAGCCTGCAGCATACGTGGCGTTCTACTGCATGTGTGGACTGCTCAGGTGCAGGGCAGGAACATGAAGTAACAAGCCTCAGTCTGTTCCCCTCTTGGAGGCGGTTCTTCATGCAGCCAGCCTGTCCTCTTTCCTTTCTTTGTTCAGGATCTCTTGCTGGGTGATAACGCCCTGTCTTTAAGCCACAGCGCAAGGAGACACCATGGGTTTTGTTTGGACAGGTGGAAGCCAGGTCAGAGAACACACATAGGCAACAGGAGCATGTGTCCTGCTCTGGGTAAGCACGGACCTTGGTGCTTACACTAGTATTTAGCACACTTGTTGCATGCATTCCCTGTGCTGCCTCGCTGCCAGGAAAAAGCTGAGTGACTGGAGAAGGCCACAGCCTTGGCTTATGTGATTTATTTATCTTTTTCCTATGTCAGTGATTAAGTGGTTTAAGAAACGCAAAAATCCCTGAGACAACTGTGCTCACCCCCCCTTGTCTCCTTGTAAACAACAATGTGGTGTGCGGAGTCAGGGCCTCCTGCTGTCCTGTTTTACAGGGAAGAAAGTGCTTAATTTTCACTTGCGTGTCACGCAGATGGAGCTGCTCCCCTTCCACAGATGAAGTCCTGCTCGTAGGGCGGAGGCTAGCACAGGAAGCTCCTCAAGTTGCCCAGCAAATTCCTGTGAGCCATCTCCTGGGCAAGCTGTCAGTTTGCTGAGCCTGGAGGAGACACTCTGTGCTGTCCCCACACCCTGCCGAGCCAGAAAGAGAAGGAAGTGAAAACTGCTTGTTCCCTCCCACTCTTTCCCAAAGAGACCTTTCTGCCTGTGCTGTGGTGGTGTGTCCACCCAGCTGGTGCCCACAAACATGACTTGCAGCTTCCACAAGCTGAGCACGAGAGCCTCCAGGTGCTCTCTTTGATGGTAGCACGCCCCAGGCCAAGGAGGGTGGCTGCTGGCTTGTGAGCGTGGCTGTGTGTTCCAAGCCCAAGGGCTGTGTAGCTTGAGGGTGCTGATGAGAAGAAGTTGAAGAGGGTGAGGTGGTTTCTGTGGCGGTCAGAAAGGGCGTAAATCCTAAGAGATGCAGGCGGCAAAGGCTCTGGTAGCACCGATGCTAAGAAGAATAGAATAGAGGTGATTATTTTGGGCAACCTGGTCTAGTGGAAGGTGTCCTTGCCCATGTCAGCAGGGCTGGAACTAGATGGTCTTTAAGGTCCCTTCCAACCTGAACCATTCTATGATTCTTTGATTCTATGACTATTAGTTTAACTCTTGCATTGTCCCCAGCCTTCCCGTAGAGCGAATTATCTGGGATTACGAAAGGATAATCTCCGATGACTGGCAAACAGTATGTGCATGTGAAGAAAGGTCTTTAAAAACAGGCTGGAAGTTCCTGAGTTGTGCAGGTTTGGTGACACACTGCGTGTGTTCTCCCACCAGACGGTGAGCGAGCAGCTGCACAGCCTGCTGCCTACACGTGTTTGTCTGCAGGGTCTGTCTGTCTTGCAGCCCTGGTGGGCGTGGGTGCAGGCAGGATTGAGGCTGCAGGCAAGGGCCCGTTTCCAGCAGTTCATTCTGGAGTCTTCTATGCAAACAAAGTCTTTGGTTTGCAGGAGGGCCTTGGGGATCAGTTCTCCATTCTTTGAGTGATGTGTCTTATCTGGTCATAACCATTATCCCCGTGGCTAAAACCCCATCCCTAGGCAGTGTTTGTGAGTAGGGTAGCTGCAAATGGGTAAAGGAGAAATTTTTGCTTTGATCTTCATAGTTTGGGGCATCCTTTTCAAGGTAGAAGTTTGGTTCCCCTGCTGAGCACACACTTGGTTTTGCTTCATCTTCTGGGAAGTTGCCACTTAACGAGATGTGAGTTTGAGGGCTGACAGGAAGACACCAAGTCAAGATATTTGGGAGGCACCAGGAAAAATTTATTTTTTTAAAGCCATTCCACTGGGGATCAGATGGCTTCAGGCTGAGAAATTTTTATTTCAGGGGGCTTGGGCATCCACACCACCCCTCACAACTCCTCTGCTAGATGCCAAGAAGTCTCCTTCCATCCATGTTTATTCCCCCTGCCCATGCATGCTTGTTACTGGATTGCACAATATTCTTTTCAGCAGCCTCCTTNGGGAGGGGGGAGAGACCCCCTGGAAGAGCTGAGGAATGCCGACACATTCCTTCACACACACCACTGTCTGCCTTTGGCTCCTGGCCCTCCCAGCTTAGCACAAAGTAGGGACGCGTTTCCTGCAACTGGAAATGTCCCCAGCGCCCTTCCCCATCCGGTTATGCCCAACACAAAAGTTCTTTCTCTGGAGATTCCTCCTTTTATCTAACACCTTTCATCTCTGGTTGTGGCCTTTCACTGCTGCTCCAGCCCTCTCCTGACCTATCACCCTGGGGGCAGAAAGGGAGAAGCAATACTTTTGTTTAATCTGCCATTTTAAAAAATTATTTAGATTCATCTCTTGCCTTGGCCTGTTGTCTGTGCCAAAGTGCAGCCCCTTCTCTGGCTGCTGCGGGTGGGCAGTCCCAGAGAGCTGCTGGATTACAGGGCTGGTCATTCATCAGCAGAGCTTGGGCCTGTATTATGCCCCGTTGTGAAGCCTGGGTGAAATCTTTCCCCTTGCTCCATGCTGTGGCCGCCAAACTTGTGTACAAACCCCAGTTTCAGATGGGAGAGAATTTCCTCAGTGTTCGTGCTGCCAGGAATAGCCTGGATGGCCGTGTTTGTTTATTTATCTGTGTGGTCAGTGCTGATCAAAAGCAGCCTGGCTTTTCCTCTATAAATGCTTTTGAGGGAGGAGGAGGAGGAGGAGGGTTTGTTTAGGTTCAGTGCAGATGGGACCCAACAATGAGGGGGGGAAGAGGGGAAAAAAAGACCTGTAACTGCCTTCTAGAAATTCCCATGGCTTCTCAAACAGCGAAACAAAGGATGTGCTCTGTTCATGGGCTGCCCTTGCTGCAGCGAGCTGAAAGGAACCTGTGAAAAGCATGGTGTTTTCTGGGCAGGGGCAAGTTGCTCAGTGCCCCTGGTTCTCACCCAGCACTGGAGCGCCAGCCCGGGGCCTGCCAGCTCTTCTTGGGGTTTGCTCCTCGCTGTGGAAAAGCAAGGAGAATAGAGGGATTGAGGCTGCGAGAAGCTCGTGGGTGTGTTGGGCACCATGTAGAGCCCTGTGAGTTGGTTTTATCTGCTCCTCTGTAGCGCTTGGAAGAGTTGCCCTTTCCTTAACCTGGCCGTTATGGTTGGGCATGCTGCTGGTTTTTTGGTTTTGGATGGAGCTGGGGTAACTCTGCTCATTATTAACCCACTCTGCAAACTAGAGGGAGGCTCGGCCGAGCTTTGCCCTTCTGGAGGAGGGAGAGCCGAGTTGAGTGCTGTGCTGGTACCGTCCTTTCTCACCCCTACAAATCGCAAGGGGAGCGTCACCAGGGCTGGGGCCTGAGCCCTCCGGATCTGCTCCCACCAGTCACTAGGAGGAGCTGAAGATCGTGCGTTGCAGCAGCCCCGGCGCTCCCATCCTTTCAGATGAGACTGCAGGAGCCCTGGAGGACAGACAGACTGCGGGGAGCCACGCCGGACTGGCCGGCCGGGACCAGGCGGGAAGGGAAGCACAAACTGTCCCTTTCATCTCAGGCTCCCGATTGGGGAAAAAAGCCAGCCCTCTGGCGGGTTTCCCGGGAAAGGATTTGCGGATCCTGGCTGGCAGCACACGCGGGAAGGCCCCGCAGGCTGGCGGGGAGGCAGCAGGCGAGAAGGACGGGACATGTTTCAGGGAGGAGGCTTTGCAGAGATAAAGGCGCCGAAGCCGTGCAGTCAGAAACAAGACCAAGTCTCTCCCTAGCCCTCTGAGGTCTGGTTGCTCCTTCTCTCCATCTTGTCCCCAGGATCAGTTCTGCCACTGGTCAGCCAGCAAGTCCCTGGGGAGCATTGTCATTTCCACTGCTGTTTTCTTGGATAATTCCCAGAAAACTTTGTTCTGAGCTAAAAAAAACCCAGCGCCCACAGCAGCCTGCTGACTGGTCAGAGGGACTTTTTGACTCCTTATTTAATCATCAGGGATCTGCAGAGGACACCCAGCTTAACCACTGAAAACAGGGGCGGAAAAGGAAAGATGGGTTGGAGGGGGTTATCATTACTGTGGTAGGATGGAATAGTAAATCTGCCTGTGCAGTGATGAGGGGGCACCTTTATTCAGCTCCAGTCCTGTCTGGAGAAGAACACTGGTCCAGTCTCATACCACCCTGGCCATAAAATGTCCAAAGGTCACCATGTCTGAAAGGTGTCCTGATAAAAAAAATAAAAAAAAATTAAAAAAAAAAAACCAAACCCAAAAAACTGGGTTTGTTTGCTTATGATAGGACAAAAGGCAAGGAGAAGAGGAATTTGTACTGGAGGGAGGGGAAAACGCTTTACCTGTTTGTTTTTATATTACCTTTGGGTACGTCTTTAAAATTTTAGGTCTTATTTAAACTGGAAAAGCTGCTCAACCTTGACTTAAGCAGGAAAATGTAAGTTGGTGCAGAGATGAGGCCAAAGGAAAAGAAGGAACATGGAGCTCAGTTGGCCTGTGTTTTGCAAGTGAACGTGCTACCCTTAAGCAGTGTATGCTCAGCTCCCCTGTAGCCACTTCTTCTGTAGAGCTCCATTTGGGGCCTGGATGCAGCTAGGCTCCCCACAGCCTCCACTTACCTCTATCTCCCTGATTCTCTTGCCCCCAGGTGTCAGCAGTGCCAACCGTGCTGGCTATGAAGAACGGAGATGTCGTGGATAAGTTTGTGGGGATAAAGGATGAGGATCAGCTGGAGGCATTCCTCAAGAAACTCATCGGAGCTTGAAGTAAAAGGGCGGCTGTACCTCTGCCTCTGGACACGTCCACATTGTGCATTCCTTGCCTGGGAGACCTGAGGGGCACGAGAACTGCCTGCCTTCTACAACCTGGGTTTTTTTTCCTGGCTTGGGGTTTGGTTGGTTTCTTTTTTTTTGTTTTTGAGATGGACAGTGTAACCCTTCCCTCCCACTCCCCTTTTTCTTGAGCAGCAGTAGTTGTAAAATGTGCTGAGGAGTGGGGCTGCTTATTCTCAAAATGGGGAATGCAGCTGGAATTAGGAGCCTGTGTTTATCAGCAAAGAGCTGACGTGCGGAGCTGCTGCTGAGTTAAGAGGAGGAATGTTTTTCTCCTTGTCTAGCATCTGATAGCACAGAGCAGAGGACAGCTGCTCCCTGCAAGATGTGGGTACATACCTGCTCTGGGTGGGTTTGTTTAAAGCTGAGAATACTTCTGCCTTGTCTGTGAAACCTGTCTCTTTGTCCTCCTGTCCACGTGTCGCTGAGACAGGTACAACTCCTGCACAAATCTATGGGCTCCCGTCATAACTTTATAAGAGAAAGTAGAGAGAAGTATTTTATGGATCTCCTTTTGTAGGTCTGTAATAAAGAGGACTTTATTGGTCACTGCTGTCTAGCTGGAGAATAAAGCTTCTCAGAAATCACAGGGAAGTCCCTTGTCTGTCCAGAGAGGTGAGAGGGAGCATCAGCAGCTCAGTGGCTGGTGTCTAACGATGGGTTGGGAGAGCACAGGCTACAGCTCAGTCGCTTCTGAGAAGTAACGTGCCGAAAAACAAACAAGTGGATTGCTTTCACGGGGTCTTCGGTTCTGCTTCTGAGACCCACTTTGGGCGCTGCTGGATCTGGGGTGCCAGAAGAAGAAGGATGCCCTGCCTGTGTGCAGAGGAATCTGAGCTCTGCTCGCTCCCCCCGTGCTTTTATTACTCCTTTCCTGCCCGAGGAGCCCGAGAGCCTCTCTCCCCCTTGCGTGAATGATTAAATCTGCTCGCACAGGTGAGCCCCACCAAAAGGCAGTCTTCTGACTTTAATTACCTTGACCTTTAGACTAAGGGAGGCAGGTGCCCGCTTGTATCGCAAGCAGCCCTCGGCCCTTCCCAATCTCTCTTCCTCCTCCTCCCTATATACACCTGTTTCCAGTCAACCTGGCTTCTAAGTGCTCCCAGCCTCCTCGTACGCTTGTAGGCAGAGCACAGCACCAGGGCTGATGCCTGCTGTAGCGCTTAATTGCAGTTTGCTTATCTAAGCTGCATGAGAACATTGTAAATGCTTAATAACCATGGACAAGCTGCTCGCCTATTTTTTTTTTCTTTTTTTTTTTTTTTTTTCCCCTTCCCAGCTGCTGTTTCCTTCAAACATTCTTAACTCTGCTTTGGATCTACTCCATTTCACCTCCTTGGCATAGGTTCTTATGAGCAGAGAGGCAAAGGTTTTTCTTCTGCACCTTTGCAATAACAATTTATGAGCTTTGAAGGAGCAGGGGAGTGGTGATGTGAGTCCTGCGTGTCCTGCTGCAACTCCTCTTCCCACCTGCTTCCATCGCCCTGGGGCCTGGGCAACAGTATGAGATGGTGCTGGTCCCCTGAGATGGGTACCTCCCCAGGCAGGCTGGGCTGATCTCACCACCAGCAGGCTGATATCCAGGTGATGTCGCTTGGATGTCATTTGGTAAAGAGCTGTTGGTCAGTTACAATCGGTAAAAAAACCCCCATGGTTTATTTTATTTGGGAGACCACAGAAGCTATGCAGTATTCATATCCTGCTCAGGTTTCGGCCTGGGCAATTTGCCCTGCAGTTTTGGTGTTCCTGCTCTGTAAACACTTCTAGTAAAAACTGTCTCCATTTTCCTGCATGAGCAGGAAAAGTAGGGGAACAGCGTCACGGACCCGACAATAGTCCACTTTCATGCTTCACCATCTTACAGAACAGGAAAAAACACAGTGACTTTGCATTGTGTAATTAAGGGGCAATATAAATTAGCTATTTTATCACTTCCTTCTAAGGAAAAGTGGAGTTTGGGTGCCATTCAGCTGTAAAAGCCCCAGCGTGCTTTAGGGTGCATTACGTGAAAGCCACAACTGGTTCTTGGAGATAAAAATCCACACATGGGTGCCCTGTAGAAACCCTTCTGAAACAGCATAATGGGTTGTGGGCACCTTGAGATTCCCCAAGCACTTTGCACAGTTTTTACCACAGGACAGGACTCGAAGCACAAGGATATTTTTCCGTGGCAGGATCTTAATTCAGCTCCCTCTTTGCCAACTGTCAGGAGAGGCTTCAGGGATTCCCTTGGCTGCTGTTAATAGCAGAGGAGGTGCAAGCAGGCAGCACTACCAGCAGTGTATTTATGTATCAGGTAAAAGAGGGGTTGCACGGCAATTTTCATGCCACCTGAACATGATGTTGGTGTTGCCGAAGAAAGACAGCTGAAGCAATAGGTAATTCCTCAGCAGTAGCTGTTTTTAACATGTCAGCTGGGAAAATGTTTCCTCTCTGTTCACCCCAGCAAGGATGCGGTTGATCTTCCCTTTCAGAGTTAAACGCACCAAATGCTCCTCTGATCTGTCAAGGATTTGCTCTCTCCCACCCGTGCCTGCCCGCATTACGGCAACTTCCTCAGCTTCTCACGTTCCTGGTTGCTGTTTTAATAGGACGCAGCAGTCGGTGCCTTCCCAAGAGGAGCAAAGCTGAGCTAAACCTACTTCTCCCTCCCCAGGTGCATTCTGAACCCAGTGCCAAGTTCCCCGCTACAAAAGTCAGGTGCAGTGCTCTGTCCTCACCGTCTTGTCCAAGGCCCCTGATCCCAGGCAAGTGGAAATTTTTCATTCGTTTCTGTTGGCTTTGCATTTGCATCAAGCCCTAATGCAGCTGCTCCTTTTCCCGAGATCACAGAATATCAGGGATTGATGTTTGTGTCTGCCTGTTAAACTCCATCTTAACCTCCACCTGCTCCATTGCAGAGGGTGACAGAGCACTGGAACAGGCTGCCCAGAGAGGCTGTGGAGCATCCTTCTCTGGAGACATCCAAAACCCACCTGGATGGGTTCCTGTCCAGTCTGCTCTAGGTGAACCTGCTTTGGTGGGGGGGTTGGCCTAGATGACCTCTGAAGGTCCCCATCCAACCTCTGCCATTCTGTGAATCGCTGTTTTAAGAGGATGCGTTCTGCATCATCAGGATGCCTGCAAGGAGGGAGAGCTGTGCTTCCTTCTCTGCTAGGGGTGCTACACCCAGAGCAGCTTCAAGTGCTGGCAGAGGATGGAAAATTCAGGTTGCCTAGTTTGCATCACACAAAGTGGTGTGTATATGTGGTCCCCTACAGCCCTGAAGGGGACAGCTTTGGCCACCTTTGTCTGCAATCAGGTCTGGCCTCAGCAGCTCAGCCACCCAGCACTGACAGTAAATCCTGTGTTTTATCAACATATTATCTGATTCCTCCTGTCCAAAGAACAAAACAAAGACCAGCTCCATGTCAACAGGGAAACAAATGCCACTAACACTGCCCTAGGCAGGGCCCTCTGCCCTAACAGTTTGTTCGTCACTGAGCTTTTTTCCCCTGCATTTTTTTTCAACTAAGTAATTATAGGATTCAGACAGAATGGGCCTTTAAATTCTCCAACCCTGCGATGCTCTTAGCAGCGAGGTTAAGCTCAGTGTTGTTCAGAAGCATTGCTGAATTGCATTAAGTGCTCGCTGCGAGTTCCTGCTTCCTGCAAGTTAAAGAACAGCTTGTAGTGCTGCAACACCTAAGTAATAAAAAAGATAAAACTATCACAGGCTTGACTTTCAGAGCAAAACGAAACTAGATCACCTGTTACAGTTACAGTCCTGTCCTCACCTCCCTCTGCAACCCACCCAGGTCAAGTCCATCACCACACAGGGGTGCCTTCCTGCTGCTCTTCTCAAGGACACAGGGTGCACTTGTGAGTGAGCTTTGTGGTTTCTCTGCCTCTGCAGCTTTGTCACTTCAGCAACACTTTCCCTCCTAAATCCTTTCTCTGGCAAACTCCAGCGGATAAAACTCACGGTGAGAATGGTAGCCATAGGCTGGGCTGCTGTGCCTGGTTGCTTTTTTCCTTAATGTGCATCCAGGGAAGGATGGAGGCAGGAGCAGCAGAGGAAACCCCAAATTTCTTACACCCAGAGGAGCCAAATGGTGGAAACTGGAGACCTCTAGGGACAGCACCCCACATCCCAGTGGGGATAGAGCAAGGAGAAACCCCGTGGCTGCCTTCCTGGTGGCAAGAAGTCCCTGCTGGGTAGTGAAATGGGGAGGTTGGTCCTGGGAGGAGCGGCCAGAGGGCCACGCTGGAGCTGTTCAGCCCTGTGGGCGCAGGAGAGCTGTCAGACACGGGCAGCAGGGCAGCACCCTACCTCCCACCTGCTAACAATCAAGTTCCTAGGCCTTCATGATCAAAATTGATGCAATAAAAATGCATTAAAACGGAATGGGTTTTCTCCATGGCCTGCAGCTTCTGTGAGGTAATGTCCCTGTACATATATGTATACACATATGTGTTTATCCACTCACATACTCTTGTTCTCTCTTGTGGAGAGCGCCAGGAGCTTCTGGGTCTTACAGATGTCCCCAGCAGGTGTGGTTGGTGACAGAAGAGGACAGGAGCCAGCCTGCTTGCTTTCCCACTCAGGAGAAAGCTGAGCTCCCAATACCCTTCCTCAGGACACGCTACTCATCCCTCTGCTGCTGAAGGCACCCTGGCTCCATCGCTCCTATGAGCAGAGGAGCGGTTGAGCAATATCGAAAAACAGGAAATTTTTGCAGTGAGAGTCCTCAGAAACTTTCACTTCAAGTTATCCAGAGGGTAGAAAATGAACCAGAGAGTTTTGGTACTTTCCAGAGACGACAGTGGCCTTTGGGTCACCCATGTGTCTGCAACTCCTCCATGCCAGTCCTGCACAGCTGGCAGCGAGAGGGTGTTTATCCCTGCTGGTCTGCACACATGGCTTCACCACCTCTGGGACAGAGAGGAGCTGCATCCCCTGAGGTTGCTTTCTTGCTCCATCATGAGGCAATAAAGCTTCCCCGCCGGGCTAGTAGCCCTGGGCGCAGGGACTGCACGCCTGCTTCCCTCGCAGGTAGGTGGCTTTAACCGCAGGGCAGTGCCACACCACAGCCGGCAGGTAACGAGCGCCCTGGGTCTGGCTACGATGGAGACGGAGCCCCGTACTGCACGCAAGCTCCAGCACGTCTGCTGGTATTTATATAACATCGTTTTGCTTTAATCTGCCTTTTTCAGTAAATTGTCAAAGCCCTTTCTGTTCACCAGGAATCTTTTTTTTTTCTTTTCCTTTTTTTTTTTTTTGACTGCAAGTTTCGTGTTTCAAAGCTCGGCTCCTTTTGAGTGATGCTGAAAAACCCCATTTGCAATGGCTTTTTTGTTCCGTGCCGGTATTGTTCGGGCAAAAGTGGTTGTTTTCTTTTCGTCCTGGCATAGCTCAGGAGTGACTGCATGGTCTGAGCTCAAAACTTTCTAAAAATACTCACCCGTGAGGAGAGATCCAGCATGGCAGCATTCAGACCCAGAGATTAACGCCTTGGAAAAGCGCTGTGGTCTGAAAAAGAAGCCAGTGGCAGCCTCGTGCCAACTCTTTGGGCACCGTAAGCCCTGGAGCCACAACACGTGGCAGGCAGCAAGGACCTGCAGAGCGCTGTGGGTCTCTCTGGGACATCCAGACTCAGGTACAGAGGAAGTCCACGCATTGTCTGCAGAACCAGCCTTAGGGAACTACTGTCTGTGGGGGACGATATCGGGTGACTCAGAAGTTGTAAAGAAGAGCACTTCATGCCGCTTGGAGAAGCAAGACTGAACAATGAGCCTGCTCCTTGTCAGAGGTTGGTCTTCATAACCACATCCTCTTGTCGGGAGTGTGAGACAGGCGGCTCTGGGGGAAGGGAGGTTGGCAGGGACTGAGCAGAGCAGAGATCAGGCATATGACAAATTGCAGGAAGGCATGTGGCAGCTCCTTTTTGTCCTTCCACTGGCTGATTGCAGGAAGCTCCCCAGGTGACGGCTTTAGCAGCTGCTGGGACAGGAGACCTTATTGTTCTGTGCTCGTGTTTACAGCTGTGCCAGTTTTTTGGCAGGAAGCTACAAGACAAAACCCTTGCATTCTTCTTTTTTGCTCATTGGGTTTGCTCTCAAGGGGCTGATCCTTCAGCATAATTCTTTCAGCTTAGCTCACCACCTGAGGAGGTCCAGCTTCCCTTTCCCAGCCAGGCTGGGTCCCATGGGCTTTGCCCTAAGATCCTGGCAGGAGCATGGAGACTTCATAGAGCTTGGGCAATATTAAAGATTGCTGCTAAATGATGTGGTTGCCCAGCACACCCAACCCCCTTGCACCTGTCTGGGCCCTATTTAGTTCCCGTTCCCCTTTCCCCAGCCTTAGGCTCAAGTTCTGTTCTCAGTTCAGGTTATCTTGGTGACACTCAGAGGAAGCACATTTGGGGTTTTCTTAAGCTGCCTGCAATTGCACAGCAAGGCAGAAGCTGGCAGCACCCTTGAGTTGAAAGGATGCGGGAACATGAGGGACCCATCACTGCTGGTCTCACTGGAGCCTGCAGCATGGAAACTGGCAGCATGTGGTCGTGTCTGCAAGCAAACCCCTTAGGTTGCTGTCATCTCCCTGTTCTGCTGCTCGCTGTGATGCTGTGCCTCCCTGTGACACCATGCACAGCCCATGGCAACTGGCAGCATGTGGCCAAACCAAGGGCATGGTTTCCAGCCTTGTCCTCTTCAGCCTGCAACCATGGGCACAGTGGCCAAGCTCTGCCAGCGTTAAAACCCGAGCCTCGTTCCCCTGCCTCCTTTTTCTTCCCTCTGTGGGGTTTTATACTGAGGCCAGGAATGAAGGTCACGTCCCCTCTGAGCAATCAACAGGCTGTGGCATTTCCGGCGAGGGCGGCCGCACGTCGGAGGCTGCTGGCAGCAAATCCTTCCCCCAGTCCCCCCTCAACATGGGGCTGACGGGGGAGACAGGTCGGTGTGTCAGCCAGGGATTTGCATGGATCAGATGTTCCTGGTGTTGTGATCTCACCTGGAGAGCACCTGGCCACGGTTCAGCCCCCTGCCACGCTTGCCTGCGCCCATGATCTCATGGGGTTTTGCAAGCGCTGGCTGGGCACAGCCAGCCCATGATGGGGGGGAGCTGCAGGGAAGGCACAGAGCCCGGGTTGATTCAGCCAGGGAGCCTTTCCCCCAGCTGAGTCAGGCTTTATTCCAGTGTCTCCATGCCCCCACCCCACCACCACCACCCCCCAGCCCAGCATCCTGGCCAAAGCCAGTTCCTGCCAGGGCTGCTTCCTCTCTGCGCACAAGCAGCTGCATCGTGTCAGCCCGGCGGGCTGTACCGCCCCGATAAATGACCCCTTGTCCAAGAGCAGGGACGGAGCTGCCAATGTAGGGCTCCCCACACTTGAGGGGAGGGCAGCAGGCCGTCCAGCCACGCTGAGGGGGGGACTCCACCGCGCATCTCATCTGGGTCTCTCACCGACATCATGTCTCCCAGTGTCTTCTCTTGCCACGGTAGCACCCAGGGTGTTTAAATCCATAACCTCTGCATTGCATTAAGGGTGAATGGGTTCTCCCCAGGCAAGAGGCTGCTGGGGTGACTGGCAGCACTGCCAGCACTTTGGAAAACCATGGCCGAAAGCTTGGAAAAAGGGGCCATGGAGGTTGGGTGCCTGCAAATGGTGCCCATGCAGAGCTGAGGGAGGGGCAGCTTCCCACTGTCACCCGTAGGCACCTCTCTCTCTGCAGCGCCTGGAGCTCTGGCTGAGGGCTCCAGGAAACAAAATGCTACTAATGGGGCCATTCCCCTGCCCCATTTTTTCCCCAGCAGCCGCCAGTCTCTGCCCTCTCCCACACCAGGACAGGGGGA
This sequence comes from Nycticryphes semicollaris, assembly GCA_013400055.1. Classification (NCBI taxonomy): domain Eukaryota; kingdom Metazoa; phylum Chordata; class Aves; order Charadriiformes; family Rostratulidae; genus Nycticryphes; species Nycticryphes semicollaris. The sequence continues at coordinate 2,187,129 of VXBJ01000704.1, read as the reverse complement.
TGGGACAGGAAGGCCCTCGTTATTCAGGGCTTGCTAATTAGACGGGAATGTTATCTCCAGCCCAGATGTCAGCTCTGACCTCCCTCTAACCTTCTTCTGGAAATCAAAACAGATGCAGCTCTGTTTGTTCTAAAATAATAAAAATAAGCATTTGGGGTGAAGCAGGAAAACCTGGCCCTGGGGGTACAGCTGGGGAGGGAGGAGGGCACGCGACCAGTTCAGCCTGGTGAGACATACCAGGCTGCAGAGCTGGGAGGGACAGGCCACCCTGAGCAGAAAACAAAGTCCCATGGCATACGGTGGTTGTGCATGTATTTTGATCTCTCTAACCTATATGCAGCAGTGGTGGTCGTGCAGACATGGCTGCCCATCACATCCCAGCTGGGCCCTATTAGGCCAGAGGTGGAACTAATGGAGAAGGTGAGCTGAGTTTGTATTTTACCTCCCTGCTTTGTTTGGGGATTGATCTAAGAGTCTCAAAAGGAGATTTTGATCCCTGGAACGAGCTCTGTGTTTCAAACTTGACCTGACTGGCTTTTGCTCATGCCACCTAAGGCAGTCCCCCACTGTTTCTGACTAAAGGGAGCTGGGTGACATGAACAGCTGGCGATTCTTGTTCTTGGTTTGTAGTAAAAACTTGTTTTATTGCATTTCTATAATAATTTTCTATAGATGGTGAGCAAACTTTGCCCAGCTCTCAAAGGCCAGGCCTTTGAGCACCTCACCCTATGTTAACCCAGGTTTATATCTCTGTTCCCCATAGCAGGCTGCATTGCTTTGCTTCATCTTCTTTGTAAGCCCACAGCTCTGGCATGGAGCTGAACACCAAGGAGGTCTTTACCTGGCACCCCTTGTCCTGTGTCAGACATCCGGGCACGCCAGGCTGCAGCACCAAAGCTTCTTACGACAGAGGCTTGATTGCAGTTCTTGCTGCAAAATGAAGAGCAGATGTGATCAGCTGAGAACTGGAACTCTTGGGCTTTATCTTTTTGCTGCAGCCTCTGTGGCTTGGGGCAACCGCTGGTCCAACCTTGACCCTACCCTGCCCAGTCCATCTACACCGCAGGAACCAGAACGTGACCTGCACTGAAGTGCCCCAAGCCCTCTCTCCAGGGACTTCTCCTGTTGGGGCTTTCAGCCTTATAAGGTAGGCCATGGGGAGCTGAGCTGCACACATGCCAGCAGTGCAGACATGGCCTGTCCCTGCCTCCCACCTCCCTCCCTCCCTGCCATGTCCATGACCTATTTGTCAGCCCCGTACCTGACATCTCATATCCTTCTGGTGCATTTCTCCCACCCACAGCCTGGAGCTCACCTCAGCTTTCCCCATTTCCCATCTTTTATGAAGACTTCAGAGGGATCACTCATCGCATCGCAATCCTGGTATTGCAAAAGGCACCGCTGATTTGCAGTTACACGTCATTTTGCTTACCATTATCCCCAGGACAGCAAGCAGGTAAAAGTGTTGAGGTCTTCCTTCTTGCTTGCCTCCTTTCATATCAACTGCTGGCCCACTCAGTAATGGGTGTACTTGTTTACACTCTGAAGGTTGTGCCTCACAGTTATGACATCATGGCAGTGATGCACTGCCCTTGGGCAACATCACCGGAGCAGAACATGATTTCTGTTGTCTTCCAGTCCTGGCTACTGCCTGGTACACCCTGTCTCCTCGAGCTTCAGGGTTACTGAAGCAGAGTAATAGCAGAGAGGTGAGTAACTGAGAAGCTGCCTGACCAGATTTAGACCTGACTGTCAACATCTTCTCCGATAACAGGCAAGAAGGAGGATCTGTGACTGCTAAGGTGCTGAGCCACTGAAGAAGGACAATGCACAGACGTCCTTGGGTACGCACACGGACAGCATTCACACAGCGTCCCTCTACGCACAGATGCCAGCACAGGTCCCCTGACTTGAGTGAATTTGCACCCACTTTTATGACCTAATCTTCTGAGACAACGTTTACATGATGCGGTGGATGCACCGACTCCTTGTGCGACACTGTTGTACGTGCACTAACGCAGGCTGGCACTGTGCATACGCGCTCCAACAAACGCGTTCGCAAAGACTCGTCCTTTCACAGGTAGGCAGGGACACTTGCTCTCTCCTCCAGGAGGTGAAATGGACAACTCCTCAGACTGCTTCACAACAGTCCTTGGCATTCGCAAGAGGCACATTAACAAACTAGAGCAACTCCAGCAGAAGCGCATGAAGCTGTCCAGGGGGCTGGAGCATCTGACACGTGGGGCAGGGGCTGAGGGATCTGGGTTGGTTTGCAAAGAGAGGAGGTGGCACGTGAGGGTGGTTATCTAACTGCTGTCTTCTACTACCCAAATGCAAGTTATGCAGAAGGTAGAAAGAGATTGTCAGAGGCGCTCAGTGAAAGGACAAGAAGTAAGACCAGAGGCTGTGGATTTGCCATCCTCAGAGGTTTTTGAAACCCAGGCAGATATGGCCCTGAACATCCTGATCGAACTTTAAGACTGTTTCTGCTCCAATCAGGTGGTTGGACTGGAGACCTCTAAAGGTACCTCCTTCACTACAAGGTGCTGTGATTTTGGTAATCTTACATGTTTGGCAATAGACGTTCCTTAATTCAGATACTGATTGCAACCACTTGCACGTGGGATGCTATAATGACCCCCATGACCAGCCATGCAGCTGGAGTAAATTCATTTATGGTATCACTGGAAAGGGGGCTTTCTAGCCCCTCCTGGGCTGCAATTGCCTCATAGTTTCTGACCAGCTTATGTCTGGCCACCCATGACTGTGCATTTCCAGCACCTCTTGAGCACCCAGGTAGTCAAACAGACCAAGAAAATTATCAAGCGGGAAATATTTGTCTTTCTTTTGGTTCAAGTTTGCTTCCAGCTGGATCAGCTGGCTGTGTCATCTGGGACTGGCAGTGGGAGTGTGAAGATCAGAGGAGGGAGGGGAACAGGACTTATTCCTTTGGGTGCAGCTCAGATCTGGGGTGGCTTCACGCAGTCGTCAAGCCCCAGCCCTGACCCTTGTGAGGCTGAGGAGGAACATGATGTTCCTCCCTTGTAAGTTAACCTAACCCACGTCAGTCATCCCTGGGAAAGGGTGCACAGCTTCTCTTTCTCGAGCCACAGGCAGCTTGCAAGCAGTTAAAGGGTGGATGTTGTGGTAAGCTCAGGAGAGGGGGGGGGGGAGGAATCACCTGAAATCACTCCCACAGCTCCTGCCCTCCTTGCCTCTTAAAAACACATGGCTTGAGAAATATAAAAGCTCAGTATGTGGTAGGGAAGGTCATTATATCTGGATGCTCTGTACAAACGTGGGTGTCTGAGAACTGGTAAGCCTACGTGGAAGCATCTAGCCCACTCAACCCTGCATTTCTATGACTTGAACATAGCCATAATGAGAAGAAATGTATTATAGAGGAAGCTCTTGGCGCCTGTTTCCTCTCTTATAAAACACAGATAGCTGCCTCCTGGAGTGCTAAATATGACTGGTTTTGGTAAAGATTGCTGAGGGCTGGCAGTTGTCATGTGCTTTGTCCTCTGAAAGACCAGCTTCCCGCAGCTCGTGAGCAGTATGGCTAATCCCTGACTGCTGCTCCTTCCCAAAACACCAGTGTTCATAGAAGGAGGTGGGTGCTGTAACATTTTTAAATTATTTGTTTTTCCCTCCCATTGGGAGAAATTGAGTCAGAATGGGGTGATGTCCTATGGGCTGCCAGCAGGCCCGAAAACAAGAGTTACAGCTTGAATCCCTGCTTGCTGTCTCCCTCCTCCCCATCCCAGCCACCGTATGCGTGTGGCTTAACTTTTCATGTCCTTGGTTTAATGAACTTGTGTCAGGAATTATATGTGCATAGCAACCTTATCTGATGACAGCGACATTTTTAGGATGTTTATGTTCGCTTTTATTTGTAAGCAGTTTCCAGTGTAGTTCAGCTGGGTGGGTTGGATGGTGTTGAAATGTGTAAGAACCCAATGTGCACACTGGCAGCTGAGCTGGAGATACTGGGGGAGCTCCGAAGCATATCCAGAAGCAAAAGGATCTACAACAGAGTTTGTACACCAGATTTGCCAGCTGCAGCCTTTCACACACTCACTAGCATCCGAGCAGCAACACTGGGGAGGGTGNTTTTTTTTTTTTCCTTCTGGTTCTCAGTAGTATCACAACCAGATGGGAGTAGGTTTCCCACGTTGGATGCAGGGGGACTCTCCAACCCACTGCTCCCAGATACCCACAACATTACAAATGCAGACATTTCTGCTTCACCACAGCTCCAGTTAGTAGGAGGTATGGGGGAGAAGGGGAGGGGTGCCGGGTCATTTTGTAATTTGAAATTTAAACAGCTGGATTCAGTGAGGGTTCCCAGGGTTTTTCCCAGGAAGGAGGTCAGTGGCTTGTGCAGGCAGATAGCCTGGGAGCAAGCATCAGGAGTGCCCCTTGAGGCTCCACCTCCGCAGCATTCTGTGGAGTGAAGCGCTCTTGCCCATATAAGGCTGTGGTTGTCGCAATGAAAAAGAGCCATAAATAGTTGTATGATCGTTACCTGCCTCGCTCTGTGCAAGACTGGGCACCTTCCCAAGTCAGGCTCTTCCTGCCTGAAGCTTCCAGAGCTCCCCTCCCCACTCCAGCTCCAGGAAGGCAGCGTTTCCCATGTCTCTGCTAACGGATTTGCAATCCCAGGCCACAAGATCCAGTTTCTCCAGGTGCTCTGCCCTGCACGACTCCTCAACTCCTCGCCTTGGATGGTTCAAAGTGTAGAAAGCCTCCTGGGTGAGGATATTCGCTTGCTTTACAAAGTGTTGTGGGAGGGAGGCTGTAGCTCACATCTCTATGTGCTTTTCTCCAGCAGTTCATGGGCCAAAAGTTTCCTCAGTCTGAAGGGTAGCACTTTCATTCTTCAACTGAGAATGTGTGTACAGGGGAAGGTGTAGGAGGAGACAGAAAAACAGTACAGGAGGGCAAAACAAGACACTAGCAGAGTGGGTAAGGAGCCCTAAGCAAGAAGTTTCTGCTTGCTGCTTTTCCAGGGTGTGAGATCCCACAGGAGAAGATGCACCCAGGCAGAGGACTGCATGACAGGGAAGAAGCTGTGCTGACCAGCATGTAGGCAGGGTTCGCACCGCCTTGCTGAGCTTGGCCCTAATCCCATAGCGTGGCGGTGGCACTTCTCTTGCAGGGTCCCCTGCACTCTACACAGCTCCTGGGGACTTGGAGCACACAGTAGGGGAGACCTAGCTGTGCTATGCAGTACCTCCTGTTGGTGTCAAGGGAGGAGGCTGTCCTCGGGGTCTTAGGCTTTGTATGTGAGCCTTCAAATGTCCACCTTCCCCCATCTTTTCTCTCTAGGAAAATGGTCTTCTCAGGGCGTATTGACCTTTCTGAGATGCAGCGCATTCCCACAGGGAATACTTAAATACAGAGGAGACCATGCTGTCTCTTAGAGGAGAAGCTTATCGTGGTGAGGAAGACACTGTGGGCTGAGCAGCAGCAAAGTCCTAGACTAGCAGTCAGGAGAACTGGTGTATCCGTCAGACAATTATTTGCCTGTTTCCTGATGTGGCTGAGTTTTACTCCATCCCCCCTTCTTAATTTTTTTTTTTTTCATGAAGCAATTCATGAAGCAATTCATTATCAGTGCATATTTTAAACACTGACTCTCTTGGTTCCTGTCTTAGACCCAGCACACACTTCCCAAAAGTTTCCTGTGGGCCACAACTACAGCACTTTAAACATTTTCCATCACACATGAAGTAGCTCTGTGCTGCCATGGGGTCCTTGGTTCCCTGACTTGCCTGGTCAGCTGGGGCAGTATCCTGTACCCAGCTCCTGCCTGGGACTTGCTGCAGTCATTGGGGCTAGTCTCAGCCTTTCTTCACTTCTGATTGCTCTCTCACACAGAATTTATCTGGTCTATTTGAACTTGAAAGCTTTTTGGGGAAAGCAACAGGAGCTGATCTTGCCTTGAGAATCAGTTTGTGCTGCTGCAACACAGTGAGAAAGGAAGACTCTGGTTTGATGTGCAGAATAAAGGGGGGAATACCTATCTTCATTAGGTATCTTCACAAGACTATCCTCACTCTCTTCCAGAGAGGAGAGGCAAGGTTGCCCCCAATGAGAACTGCTATGCTTGGGAAGCTGCCACTGAGAATTATGAGTTTTCCCCTAGACAGTCTTTTCCAGGTCTGCTGGCAGGCCAGAAGATACAGACCCTGTTGGGACTGTAGCTTGAGTTACTCTTTTCCCAATCATACATAAACATTGCTCCCCTGCTTTCTGGGCAACTTCTTGGACGCAAAGGCAACCTCTGGGGAATGCAGATATAGCCCCTCATCTATATTTGAATAACTGGGTGCCTTCTGCAGTGTAAAGGTCTTGGGCAAACAGCACTATCACAGGTGACAACAGAAGTGTGACACTGACTAGAGACTGAATCATAACATGCTTCTCCCAATATTGTGGGTTAAAGTGCCTCACTCCACCTTTCTCCAGAAATTCAACAGAGAACAAGATTAGAGAGCAGCAGTGTGAAAGGTTTCGTGCCAATGTGGGGTGTAAAACCTTTATCAATAAGACAGCAGTTGTCCTTACAGTAGTTTTCCAACATCAGGATTGCCTCTTTTAGAGGCAGAATGACTGCCCCAAGCCCCTGGGTTTCTTCCTTCCCTTGCCAGGAGGTGGAGGGAAGAAGAGGGGTACCAGTGCCAAGGTGGCTGGTGCTCCCCTGCAGGACAGCTCAGTGCCAAGAGGTGAGGTCACTGCCATCAAGATGAAGCAAAGCCTTGGCAGGGAGGATGACAGAGGCCTCTCCCTTCCCAGCTGTTGTGTGTCTCCGGGTCTGAGCGCATGCTGAGCGGCCAGCTAGGACTCTGGCAGGCAAAAAGATGTTGGGCAGCCCAAGCAGGGCCCTCTGTTTTTAAAGCAAACTTTGCTTTCCAAAGGGAATGAATGGAGAGGGTCTGGAGGAATTACAGCCCACAGCCCCTCTCACTTTCTTCCCTTTCCTCCTCCTGCTGGGGGTGAGGGTAGCACTCATTTCAGGCCACACAAACCCAGATCAGATTCTTTCTTGTCCCCAGGGATTTACAGCCAGAGTCACTTCCAGGGGACCATAATCTAGATTTTCAGTTTTAAAGGAGACTTTACAGTCCAAAGAGCTTGGACTCCTGTATCCTGAAAAGGCACCAAACAAAAAAAGGCATCTTTAAGTGCTTCTAATTATACCTCTTCTTTTTCCTCCTGCTTTACATATTTTCCTGCTTGGGTGTGGGTTTTTTTCTTCACTAATTAGAAACCTAATTTTAGAAATTAGTCTTGTCCACTATGGAAAGCTAATAGAAAATTAGTAAAAACATAGTAGCATGAAAATAAAAGTAAGCCTGGGGAAAGGTAATTGTTTATAACTGAGGGGTTTTGTTAAGTTCTGTGACTAATTAACACACTACAAAGGGGAGCCTTTGTTAGAACTTCCACACCCTGCTTTCTCAATTAAGGGACAAGAGAGATCATAATAAAATGAGCTTGGAGACAGCTGGTATGTCCCCTACCAAAGCCAAACCTGATTTAGCATTCCTTAAATAAAACAAAAATCCCAACATACACATACCATCTTTTCCTGTATATAATTCTTTTTTCTCCATGTAATGCGAAGCTCTTTCTCATGGATTCCTAGTGGAGGAAAAAAAAAAACAACAAACGGGTTATGATCCTCAATGCTGATGTGTTATTAGCCCACAGGAAAAAAGGGGCTGGGATGATTATTTTCAGGGTTATGATGGCTGCTGCTAGAAGAAACTTTGCAGGAAAGCTGAATCATCGGGTGAGCATCTTGTTTTCATCTTTTTGTGTTCTGCTATCCCACATCTAAGGGGCGGCTTATGAAAATTCAAAAGGCTTTTATATATGTACATTCCTCTATAAAGACTCAAAGAATTATAGGCCTCTGTGCCGTCTTGCAATTAGCCGCAAACTTATGTACAGGTGTGTGTTTCAAGTTCAGTGTCAGATGCAGCTGTAATCAGGAGAATAGTCAAGTAGCAAGAGGCTTAAGGATGCTGTTATTCCATGTGTAAACAGACAAGAAAAGGAAGGAGTGGACAGGATTTACCAAGGGTTGAATGCCTTCACCCAGGAGGTAGAACAAAGCAGAACTATCTTCTTTTCTGCTTTAGATCTGTATCGCACTTGGGTCTGCAACTCAAAGTGAAATATTCTCATCCACAAAAATTTTTTAACTTTTTCGTTGTTTTTTTCCTGGGCTAGTAGCAGAAGGCAGCAATGCTTGCAGGACTCCTTACATTCCAACCTAACACAAGCTGCTACCTCACGTAGAATAATTTGACAAGAAGCCACTGAGCACCTCTGACCTGTGGATTTGATTTCCCAAACAATACTTTCCTGTCCCTTGGCAGCTAAGAAATATTGCAGAGCAGGTACTGGTCTGCAGTTGGGCAGCTCAGCAGCCTGCTACTCCTCAGTGAGGTATTGATTTGTGACAGGAATTTTGCATTATGTAGACACACAGGATGCCCGGTGAGTTGCTGTCTTTGTTCCAGAATAATCCCAGGAAATGCTGCTGTGATAAATGGGAAAGAAAGTAATTGTGCTAAATGGAGCTCATCTGCACCTTGGCTAAAAGGTGGTTTCCCACAGTGATGGCACCTCATGCTTATCTGTGGGTAATTTCTTACATCCTACAAAGCTTCAGTAAGTCCCAGCTAATTTTATGCCTTCCGTGCCAGCGCTGTCACTTCAGTCTTCTGGTCCATCCACCTGTCCCAAACAGGGGCAAGAGAATAAGGGCAACGCATGGATCTTCTTTGGGCCCAGCTTCCAGCACTGGCCCATGCTTCCGATGGCAGAGCAGATTGGCAAAGCTGTACAGAACAGTCCACGTGGACAGTGGGAGGCCAGAGTTGCTGGGAGAATTGAAGAGGCTCTCAAGGGAGCAGGAAAAAAGTCCCAAATGTGGGAGGGAATCTTGGCAGAAATGAAAAGGGGGTTGTTGAGCAAAGCATGCACTGGCTCCAGAAGCACAGAGCTTGCAATATGTTACGCTGAGAATCTGTGGGTGTGTTTATAAGACCTGCTGCTGACTCGCAAGCACAAAGGATGTAGCCTCCTCTTATCAGAAAAATGTGGGCTTCGGTCTTGCAGAAGATGGAAAACGAATGCTTTTATCACTTCACATTGAGTCTTCTTGGTTGTAGCCCAAAAGACTGGTCCCAAAGTTTGGCTTTGACTGGACTGGCTTTGGTTTCTGGCAGACAAAAGTGGTGTCTTTAATTGTGGCAGGCTATAAACAAGTTAGTTCCCCTGCAGTTCCCACAACAAAGCTACAATGAGAATCTGGATGACTTTCTACAGCACTGGAAAAATCCCTTGTTTCTAGTATCTCTTGGGCATACTAGAATATTTCAAGCTAGTTTCATTTTGTCGTCAGCCAGCTCCCTGGAATGAGAACCACAGAGCCACTTCATTTGAGCAAATATTTGGCCTTGATTACAATTGCAGGCTGAGCCCAAAAACAAACAGCAAACATGAGGTAAGCTGAGAGGCACCATTAGTGGAGCAAAAGCTCACACAGTAACCTCTGGAAAGGCAGCAAGCTGAAAGTAGGAGGGCGCTCAGGTTTATGTAGGGAAGAAAAAAAATAATAAAGGGAGACTAAATTCCTGCTGTAGGAAGATGCCTGTGGAGAAGGAAAGTGAACATCCAGTTAGATGCTTTTTGTGTAGAGGTCCATTAAAGCAATTAAAACAAGGAGGGGGTGGGGGGAAGGTGAACTAGCTAAACACTATCACCTCTCCATATTCTCTATCTTATTCCTCTTTTCCAAATAGTGTAGTCACCCTGCCACTAAATTCTTGGTTCTGTGAAAACATGGCCCAGTCTCAGGCCTAGGGAAGGAAAAGAGACGCAAAGGTGGGATAAAGCTCTCCGTGGCTCTACCTTATCAGGATGAATTAAACAGCATTTAGATGCTATTTGTCAATCTCTTTATATTTTCCTTATCGGGTGGTATGTTTGCTACCTGAGCGTCACAAGCATGACAGCTGCAGGGTGACAGAGGGGCTGGGGAAGGATGTTATTCTCCTTTCAGCTTATCCTCTGCTGAGTAAGAAGAATGCCCCCAAGCCCTTCTGAACTCAGGAATTCGAAGCATTTCTTACCCCCTCTGAGAAAGGGAGAAGGAAAAGGAGGTATTTGGGATGTTAATAAAGGCTCCTTAGCAATTGGTGAACCAGGGAGCCGCGAGGCCAGGCCAGACATTACGTGTATCATACTGGCTGAATTATCACTGAAGGAGCTAAGCTGTAACAGGTTTTGTGAAAAAGTTCTCTGCGTCACAGTTGCTGGGTTTACTTAAGGCAGGTAACAGGATGCGTTCTGCTTATATTTTGGATAAGTCTGGGTAGTCCCAAGGCAGAAAACTTGTGTTCCACATCTTGGTTTTGGGGCAAAGATACTTTGCTGGATGGCTTGTATTCTTGTTGGCCTTTTTGTATAATGGTGTTGGATGCCAGCTTTCTTCGAATTTAAAACTGAAAACAGTGAGCAGCAGGAGAACAGGGCTAGAGAAAACAAAGTTAGAAAGGGGATATACTGAACTAAAAATATGCCTGTTGTTTAGCACTGTGCTTGCATTTACATGGTAGAGATAATTACAATAGAATTCTTTGGAGGTAAAGAGCTCTGGGCTTTTATTCTAAGTGTGTCAGATCAGGAATGTGGTGTCCCTAACCATGCATAATACAGTTGCGATCCCATCTCAGGGTCTGGAGGAACTCACAAGCTCCAAGAAGAGTTTTCCTCTGCCTGAGACAGGATTTTTCAGTTAGGTGTGTTTCTGAGGATAATTCCATGACTTCAGTCAAAGCACAGCTGTTTGATAACCTGCTTCCCCAATAGAGGTCCCTTCTACAAGATTATGTCATTCCCATTTTACTGAAAGGAGGAACTCCGACACAAGATAAATATACTTACTGTGCTACATAACCAATGGTAGAGATTTATGCCTCTGACTGGTATCCCAGCCGAGCAAAGACTTTGCAAATGCTTTGTTTTCCAGCTACAGATCTTGTCATTGATGTGTTAAGAGAGTAAAAACATATTCCTCTTTTACTGAAGCTGAAGGAAGAACCACAATGAGGGAGCAGGAGTTCAGCAGGTTGTTCACATAGGACTGTGTGGGTGTAGGGCTGGGGAGAGGTGAAAAGTAGAGTAACTGTTTTGAATGCTAGAGCATGCCAGCTCCTCCCCAGTTGTGGGATACAGGTAGAGTTCCCTCTTAAATTTTCTCCATCATCAAAGTCAATTTGAAAGACTCCTGTCACAGTGCCTCAGTTTAATCCCTTCAGTTGTGCTGATGCATCTCCCCGTGGGCCTATAAACTAGATCAGTGAACTGATCTTTTTTCTTAACCTTCTTTTTTAACTCTACATCAGTGATCCAGTTTACAATACGGTTTTTGAAACACCTGCATCAGCACCACCGGAGCAGTGGTGAGCTATGACACAGTACTAGGAATGAACGGCTAGTGGGGGAACAGATGTCTTAAACCAACTTTGGTGATGAAGAGAGCATCGCACCCCGACCTAGGAAAATGAGGCAATTAAGCCGTACCTTTTCCAGAGTCACACCAGAAGCTGGGTAGTCATGCTAAGGGTAACAGCATTCTGTTAGAAAAGGGCTACTCTCCTCTTAACATCTGCTACTGGCTGCTTCTGAAACAGGTTACTGAGCCACATTTCCCCTACTGTGGTCCAGCGCAGCTCTTTTACGTCAGCTGCTCCTGGCAGGATTTAGCTGAACAGAGATAGAACTTGGGCTTAAAAGGTTAGTCACTAAATTTGTAAGCTCTGATCCCCTCTGTGGAAACATCAATTCCTTGCACTCCTTCCTCATCTTAAGTTCATGGATTTCCACCTCCTGCACTCTCACAGTTTGTATTTGGCATCTGTTATGACAGCAGAATAAAAAATTGGTATAAAGGGAAAAAGAAGTTTTGTGCTAAGAGACGTTGCCTAAATTGCAGATAAATTTTAGGTTGTTCAGTGGACATAGGCGTGAAGTCCACAGACTTGTGGCTTTCTTCTACAGACCCACCTCCAAAGAGCCACTTACTTCTATTACAGTACATGAAAACCTGTCAAGTTCTCATCTGCATTTATAGCTGCTGCTTTGTATGGGTGTACATATTAAAGCTATTGCAGAGCTACTGTTTTTGAGAAATTCTAAATATGAATCTGCACTGAAACTACTGATGTTTCAGGTTTTTGCAAAAGCAGAGCTCAGGCTTCTTAGCAATAACAGATTGTGACACTCTCCAGATCGGTACACATGTGGTTCCTGTCTAAGGCCACTGCGGTTAGCATTTAGCAATGTGACTTCTCCAATGAAGTAAACACCTTTTGTCTCTGTCACTCTTGTTTCACTCTCTCAGGCTTGTCAGTAAGAAACTGGTTTTGGAAGAGATTTCTTCTGCCTCGCAAAGCATTGGAAGTTACTCACCAAAATTAATTTAGCCACTTTACTTGTTTGTCAGATATAGAAATCAAATGCCCCTGCATTTATTGTTGATCACAGAAGCACAGGCTTCTCCCAGGGTTTGCTGTTTGCCAATAAACTTAAGCCCAATTGTCTTGGATTAGACCAGTGTAGGGGAAAAACACTGTAATTCCACAAAGTGGACATCTGGCTTGTAGTTAAGGCTGGCAAATTGAAGAGGCATCTCTGGATGCTCACTACTTAGTAGATTATTTTTTCCCCTTTAAATACTACAGTATCATTAACTTACTCCCACCAAACTTGTAAATCTGTCTGCTACTGAGATGATGTTTTTCAGAATTCAATGACCATTACAGGTTTGTTCTCCCAAAGGACGCTGGCTTGCAAACATTGATGGAAAATGTGAGTGAACTTAATCAAAAGGATCCAGATAAACATCCTGTAAATTTGTAGAAAGTAACAGACGTATAAAATTAGTATGATAGCTGATAGCTTTTTTAGTCACACTTGTTTCTCTCTGAGGTGTGTCTCCTTTCCTGGGTAACTTCCTGCCACTAGATCAACACAAAAACTCGTTGCACTTATTTTCAAAGTAATCAAGCTATGGAAAACTGACATTTAAAATCTGATGCCTCAGCCACCACACATCTACAAATCTGATCATGAGGGAAACATGAAGTTTTCATAAGAGGTGGGATACACGTTTTGTTAAGGGAAAAGATGGTGTAAACCTACAGCAAACTTTCTTCTGAATTCAGTTTTGATGCTTTACTGCTGAAGTCATCATGAAAGTTTTGATATTGACTAAACAGAAGTGGAGCCAAGTTCTCATACTGAAAACAAAAAAAAAAAAAGAAAAAAGAAAAAGCCAAATTTTAAGACGACAGTCTAGCCTGAACTTAGATTTAAATCTTAGCATCAGGAAGAACAGAGTAAATATGAAAGTAGGAGAGTTGAAAAAGAATGAAAAAATGTAAAATGCCCAGTATCATACTGTCTTCAAAAACAACTTTGTGGCAGCCTTTTTATATCCGCATCTCATGCTTGCAATTAGTATCTTTTATTTCCCACATTACTACCGCTGTCGGTTCATTGTACCTTCTGTTTTTCCTTTCCCAGCTGCTATTTTTCTCCTTTAAAAGCTTTATTTAGACTCGATACTGACTACTTTCCTTTGCTTACCTTTCCTTTCTTAGCCACTTGGCTGATGAGGCAACTGCTCCTGTTCTTAAAAAGCTTTTGATATATGTAGTAACTCCACTATTTTCATTCTGCTTCATTTGTGTGGGAGAATTTAAAACTCCATTGTTCAACGAGTAAATATCCTTTCCCTACTNCCCATCGCCCTGCTCCCGGATGCTGACCCCAAGTTCCCTTCTCCCAGCCCTGGGAGGACGGCGGAGGGGGGAGGCACACTGGTGTTTGAGGCCGGCAAACCCCAGGCCCCGCCGAGCGCGAGCCAAGCTGCCGGTGCCCGCCTGGCGCGGGGCATTGTGGGGCGGGGTTGGCCTGGCACGGCCTGGCGCGGGGGGTTGTGGGAGCGGCTTTGGCACGGCTCTAACCGGAGGAGGGGGGTAAGAGGGAAGCGAGGAGAGTTCAGGCCCGGATCTGCGGCTGGTGGAGAGAGGCCGGGCCGCGCCGCGCCGC
>VXBJ01000704.1:2096044-2172764 GCA_013400055.1 Nycticryphes semicollaris | reverse complement strand
CCTGAACTTAGATTTAAATCTTAGCATCAGGAAGAACAGAGTAAATATGAAAGTAGGAGAGTTGAAAAAGAATGAAAAAATGTAAAATGCCCGGTATCATACTGTCTTCAAAAACAACTTTGTGGCAGCCTTTTTATATCCGCATCTCATGCTTGCAATTAGTATCTTTTATTTCCCACATTACTACCGCTGTCGGTTCATTGTACCTTCTGTTTTTCCTTTCCCAGCTGCTATTTTTCTCCTTTAAAAGCTTTATTTAGACTCGATACTGACTACTTTCCTTTGCTTACCTTTCCTTTCTTAGCCACTTGGCTGATGAGGCAACTGCTCCTGTTCTTAAAAAGCTTTTGATATATGTAGTAACTCCACTATTTTCATTCTGCTTCATTTGTGTGGGAGAATTTAAAACTCCATTGTTCAACGAGTAAATATCCTTTCCCTACTTTGGTCACATTTTTTTGTGGATTTTTTTGTGGATCAAAATGAATCACTGGATACTGCAGATCATTTCACCATCTAAGATATCTGGTTATGCAGGTACCTTCGGCTGTCACAATTCCAGCTTCCTTTCATTTTCTGCCTTGATGTACTAGCAAAGACCTGTGTTCTTTGTTCCCTTCTCACTGCCAAATTAAATTATCGTTTACATTTTGTACCTGTATTTACATTTCTCATTTCTGCCTTTTTACAATGACACCTCTGTATCCCTGATACTCAGCCAAACAAACCTATCTGTAATTTCTCCCACTGCTTTTTGTGTCTTGAGATACAAGGTCTAACATTGTTTCCAGACTGCTGCAGTGAATCTTTCTAAGCCTGAAGTGTTTCACTTGGACAAGAGATGCTTACTCAAGACTCTTTGATAACTTCTCTCTTTATTCAAGCCTCTTTCACTTCATTTGCCTCTTCTATTTGTAATGTTCAGACTGACATCAGTAAACTTCATCCAGCATTTTCTCTCACTGGCACCTACATCTGCAAAGCTGTCCTCCTCGCAGAAAGTAGGAAACTCTGAAGGGAGGGAACCTTGTATTTCTGCATGCTTGTGAAATGCACAATAAACCTCATCTGCACAACTGGATCTGACACATGGCCTTATATATGCTGCCCTCTTTTCAGAAGGACTTTTGTCTTGCATCTTGGCTACCACCTCTTTTTACTCATCCTGAAGTTCAGCCTTGGAGAACGCTGTAGTAAATGCAGACAGAATTACATCATCTCTATCTTTTCACACCTCTACTGTTTTGGCATGCCTATTTAAATCCCTATCAAGACTCTTTTGACATCCGGACTGGCTATTGAAACACCTCAGCAGCACCAGGAGCTGCTTACACTGCACTTTTTGCCCTCCTCAGTTCTGTCCCTTTATCAGATGAAACCAAATTCTGCCTTACATCTTCCTATCGTGGTTATTTTGCACTGTAAGACGACAAGGTTGAGTGGGGACTTCTTCACCGAGTAGGGACCCTCCCACCCCTCCCCATTTCCGAGGATTTCCCCTCCGGCCGACGGGGCCACAAGCCCATCGCCCTGCTCCCGGATGCTGACCCCAAGTTCCCTTCTCCCAGCCCTGGGAGGACGGCGGAGGGGGGAGGCACACTGGTGTTTGAGGCCGGCAAACCCCAGGCCCCGCCGAGCGCGAGCCAAGCTGCCGGTGCCCGCCTGGCGCGGGGCATTGTGGGGCGGGGTTGGCCTGGCACGGCCTGGCGCGGGGGGTTGTGGGAGCGGCTTTGGCACGGCTCTAACCGGAGGAGGGGGGTAAGAGGGAAGCGAGGAGAGTTCAGGCCCGGATCTGCGGCTGGTGGAGAGAGGCCGGGCCGCGCCGCGCCGCCCACCCCTCCGAGCACCTCGGCTGCCGCTGCCAGCCTTGCCCCGCGCCCCGCCCGAGAGGCCGCGGAGCCGGGCCGGCCCAGCCGATAGGGCTGGGCTCAGCGCGCGCCCAGGCGTTGTTAGCGGCACCGCCTCCTTTCCTCAACGGCTCACCGCTTCCTCAACGGCTCGCCTCCCCCCTGCGGCCCGGCTTCTTGTTGGTGGCGGCGGCTGCCAGTTCTCCGCAGCCGGCCCACACCATTGGCTGGCAGCGCCCGGGCCGCGGAGGCTCCTCCCGGCCGAGCGCCTGGCAGTGCCGGTGAGCGAGAGGCGGTCGCGGTGCCTGCGGGAGGAGCTGGCAGCCTCAGGACGCTACTCTCTCGCCCCGAGGAGCGCAGCCGCTGCGGCGTTTTCCTCCTTCCGCCGTAGCTGGGCTCAGGTGGGTGAAGCCGATCAGGTGGGAGCGGGTGGCCCTGGTTTGTCCCTTGTCGTGTGTCGTGTCCTGTGTCCCGTCCCTCCCTTCCCGTCCCCCCCTCCTCCTGGCACNNNGTCTCCTCCGGGGGCGTGTGTGTGCCGCCGCGCCGTAGGGTTGCATTATGCCCAGGGAGTTGCCTCTCTCCTCCCTCCACGCCCTGCTAACTGGCCTTCCCGGAGGTGGGGTGGCGATATTCGCGCTCTTTTTCACCCCACCGTCCTCTCTACCCACTCCCTCCGGTGCGTCTCTTTCCTCCCCCCGCCACCTTCTCTGCTCCCTCGCCTTCAAGTGTCCGTCCTTTGGAAGTAACGGGCAGGGGAAAATGGGACCGTTTGGCAGTTGTCAGGGCTGTAGCCTGAGTCACGGGCTGACAATCCTCCTTGCAGACATTGCACTGGGCTTGGCTTCCGCCCTCAGATCTCGACTTCCTCGTTCGAGTTTGGTCTGTGCAGTGAAGCCAGGAGAGAGGGAGGAGGGAGTGACAGGGCAAGATGAAGCTTGCAGGGAAAAAAAACTCTTGCAGATAGCTTATGCTTTCAGGCATCACCTCTAAGCGAGTAGGAAAAGTTCTCCGGCTTTTAGCGATATCCTTACCGGCCTGGCTCCAGTGGGTGTGGAAAGTAACAAGTTTCATAGCCGCCGAGGGTGGTGTGTACCCAGTGGGGTTAATAAGGATTGCTTCTAATTTGCCTAAACAGAGGGTGAAATGAATTTTAAAGCAATATTATACTTCTGGTAGTAAAGTGGATTTTTTCAGTACTACGTTGCATTGGTTGGGAAGCTCTTTATGCAGTGACTGTTAAATTCCCCTTTTCTCCCCTCTTTATGCCTCCTTTTTTTTCTTCCCTTTTCACCTGAAACACTGTTAGTGCTTTTAATCTTTCTTCTTCCATAGGTTTTTCTTCTATATCCTGTGTCATGATGTCCTGAACTGCACTCCATCAGAGTGGACTAAGAATCTAAGCTTTTTTCCTAAGTGAGCAGGTCTGTCATAGGCAGAGTAATCTCTTGAGTGCTGCATAAGAAATGTGTGTTTCAAACTTGAAGAGATATTGTTGTAGATGGACTTTGGCCTGCAGACTATGATTTCTGTGCCTCTGCCCTACACTATAAAGAAATATAAGCTAATTTGTATGGAGGCTGTTGGAACATAGCTTGAAAGATTAAATTACATGTCCTTAACTCATATGCATCTCCTGTCCGTAAGCCTAGATACAATAAAGTTTTAACTCCAAAGTAACAGCGCTCTAATCAGTTATTGCTTGTGTAAAGATTCTTTTGAAATTAGTCACTAGGTAAAAATGTGACTAAGTTCACTTGTCCGTGGCATTCCAGTAAAAATGGTAAATCAGGGTACAGATATGTATTGACTCATAGATGCACTGTCTGCAACTGCAGCGCTCTCTCCAAAGTTGAAATGAGATAAGCAAATATTTTTGTTAACTAGAAAGTTGTAATGAGGGGGAAGCAATTGATAAATGTAAGTGGAGCTGCCTTTAGCACAAAAGACTTTTGAAGTTGTTAATCACAATTGTCAAAACTGTATAAACACAAGATTGTGCTGCTAATCTGACCTTGTGAAAATAATTAGAGTGAAATCATGCAACAGTTCTGTGAAGTTCTGTGTCAGATGGAACTGTTCAAATTGATGTGTTCTCCTTGACAGCTTTATTTGTTGCAATTATTCATAGTGTGTGCACTGTCTTTCTGGAGGTGGACAGGCAAAATTTTCTGTTACTCTACGTTGTTAGAGATGTGGGTCTGACCTTCTCATATGTACTGGCCTGGAACCTCAGAGTGAGTATGATCAGCACCAAGCTGTTGAATTATGTAGTACTTCTTGTTAGACAATGTCATCTATTGGACATTTGACTTGTATAGCCAAGGTCTGATTTTGAAATTTCTCTGGAGAAGACTTCGACCTCTGCTGAGTAGCATGTGGCTGTTTCTGTATAAACAGGAAGACTAAATAGCCAGATCCTGTCTGTCCCAGAAGAATGGGTGTAGAAACTGAGGGCCTTTTATCGGACTTTGTTTGCATAGATTGTTAGGATATTCCGACCAGGGTTCTGGGGTTATTTTTTTTTTTCTTCTGAAGTTATTCTTCTAAGGAAAAAAAAAATTGCCAGGGTGATATTTTAATCTGAAGATAAAAAGAAAGAATAAGCTTTTTTTTGTTGTTGTTATTTCCTTTAGGTGGATTTTGTTGTGCTTCAGAACACTTTAAGAAGACAAATAGGTTGTGAGAGCTATACCGTAATCTTTTATGTGAATCAGTAATGAATGACTAATAGTAATAATCATTAAAAAGAGAAGAATAAAATTAATTGTCCAGTAAAGTTGTAGGAAAAAGATTTGAACCATTTCTCACTTAGGAGGCTGAAATAATCTGTGCTGTCTGGCACATTATTTTGGTATTATGAAAAATGTTGGAAAGTATTCAAACTGTGTAGTGGGTGGTAGCTCTAATACTCATGCTTGAGTTGAAAACTGTCTGGTGGAGTCAGATGCCACAGGTGCTTAAATCTCTTTGCAACACTACTTGGCACTACAAATATTTCTACTGCAAATGCTGAGACTTAAATTTACCACTGCAACAAACTACCTTGAAAATTCGAATCATTATTATCTTAGCAGGTCTTTAAAAAACAATGTACTAAATGTTTATAATAATTCATAGGTTAGTCCTCTGTCAGGAGGTACAAGGGAGTGTGTGTATTCTTGGTTTGGCTGCTAAATACGTGAAAATGTACTTCCGTTGTACTGGGAAATTAAACTAGTGTGTCTGCACCTAAAAATTCAGGCGGTGTTCTGTTAATCTCCAGGATACCAAACAGATGGGACAGGACACCATAAGTATTGTGATTTCTTACCCAATTCAGCTGAATCTTCTGCTTCCACTTCCATCCCTAGGCCTGTGTCTTGCCTGAATTTATATCGCTTATGAATTGGTGTGACTGTAACAGGGTGAGTTTGTCAGTGGACCCACTGGGTGTGCAGGAACTCATCTGGTTAATACAAGGTTTACTGAAAGGGGAAATCAAAGTTAAGGTTATTTTAGCCCCCACCCCTGTGTACTACATCTGTTTTCTTGTGTGGTAACTTCAGGTTATTGGGTAATGTGCTGAAGTTAACTGATGCCTAAAGTGTATTTCAGAGGCCATGAATTAGTGTGTGCATCTACTAAAAGGTGTCCAAAACTTTAATCCTGACTGTGCAATTTAATATGGTTTTGTTTGTTTGACACAACAATGAAGTCAGTGCCCTCTAACATCCATTTTAGTCTTTGATTTCTCGTATAAATATCTTATTAGCCCTTGTTTTCTTAGTTTATAATTGAGGCACAGCTGTTTGCATGTTAAGTAGAGAAATTGTGTGTCTGACGTTAAGTCTTCTGTGGGTTGGAAGAAAACTGTAATAGCATGGGATTGCCTACAGCGGCATTGTTTTTGCTGGCAATTGCTCTAGCTTAATGGTGGCTTGGTGACCTTGTACCTTAAATTTCTTTTCAGCTTAAGCACACTATGGTTCTAATTGAGTTTCCCAGTGTAGAGAGAGACGGAAACTAGCCTCCTGATTTTAATAGAGTATGATGAGACAAAAATACAAATGCAACTTTTACCCTGGAAGCTAATGCAAATGGGTATTGTCCAACTAAATGAAATGCAACAATTTACAAGTTCATCTTAATTCTTTTATCCTCTTCACTTTTTTCTTTAGAGACTGTGAGAACTTGCACTGAGTGCTTGAAGTAATAATCTCAACACTGATTCGTCTCACAATCTTAGGCTACTTTGATGGCTTAACTTCTTCTGACCTTACTCCAACCCAGTCATATTCAAGTGTAGTGAACTAGTCCCTGTTTTACTTAACGGGCCTTTGGTCTGTTGCTATACAGCACAGTATGTTGCCTGAGCATCCTAAAAAATCTGAAGAAATAAATGTCTACAATTTTCCAACAGTAGAACTGGGATTGATGTCATTGAATGATAATTCAGGAGCTAGTACTGCAAAGTCATGTCCATTTTAAACATAGCAAAATGAAAACTGTAAAATTGATCTAGCATATCTGTCTCCTGCAAATTATTTCTTATACAAGTATTGCAAATGTATTGCTGTTGAATGCAAAGAGGTATAAGGAAATATAACTCTGCATACTGTGGTTTGACTCCATGACCTCTTAATTAAATTTATGCCTCAATAGAATTTTGTACATAGGGTTTGGGTTCTGCTTGTCTTCATGACTTGAAATTTAAATTTCTTCTAATGCATGTATGCTGACTACTGGGAGTAGTAAATAGAACCACATGGATGAGTGATTTCAGTAAACTCAAGCTAATAATTAATGTATGTTGAGGGAAACTTGACTTGGAAATCTGTATCATAAAGTCATCTTAACTGATGAATACTTGTATTCATCAAGAACTACCATTTTGATGAGTCTCAGCAGGAAATCCATTGTGATATGTGCCTCAACTGGAGTCCTGATTTGAATGAAAGCAAAGTAGGCATTCAAACTTGCAAGAAAAGAGTCTTAGAGAAATTTTATAGCTCAACTTTTACAGTCCTGTGCAATCAGGTTGTTATTTTTTTTCTGTTGGGCAGCTTCCTGTTTAAAATGTAAGATTTCAAGCATGCTCTTGTAATAGTTTACTTCCTTTTTTATTGTTTGTAGTGGTGAGAGTACATTAATCTGTGTTTTTCTTTTTAAGGTCAAGACTTCACCAGTTCACTTGAATTTAAGACCTTTACTGCGCTTCCAAGGTTGATCAAGCTTTGACTTTGGTTAAAGTTGGTTGTGGCCAACACTCAATCCAGCTAGTTTTACTGACGTCCTCAGAGTTGATTTAAATATACAAGAAAAAAAAAAAAAGAAAACACTGAATTGAACCTACAGCAAAATTTCAATTAAAACCCCCAACTTTTAACTGCTTTTTTTTTTTTTTTTTCTCCAAATGTGACTTAAAACAACTGTTGTATCATTTTCCAGGTAAATTTTTAGTCAGTAAGCTCTCTTCCTTAAGGGGCTGTTACACAGTAGGTCTGCTTGCCATTTAGTGCAAGAGTCTTGCTGTGCTCTGAATTGATAAAATTAATTTGTCCTCACACTTTTCCCAAAGTATTTTATTTTCATGAATGGTGTTTCTGTTTCTTAAATCGATAGTCTGTCACGGGATTTAGGCATATTCAAACAAATACAAGGTACTTCAATGTAATAACTTGGCAACACATACTGAATGTAAATCTGAAGTCAAACCAGTGAACTGGAAGAGAAAGTTTCCGGCTAAGCACTTGGAACTAGTTTATGAGGTAAATTGACTTTTGACAGGTTGGGTTTTTTAATGTAGATGAAGAAAAATACTCTCTGGCTTCTGTTCTGGCCATGTCATCCATAGTTTAGGGTTTTGGGAGGGGTGAGTGGCTGTGTTTTTCACTGAATTCCATTAGTGACACAGATCAGAAGGGGTGGATTTCAGATTAAGATATCCAAAAATGGGCAATTTAATACATAAATTGCTTATTGAACATAACTAGCTAAAAACAATTTTAGTTACTTTTTGCTTGTAGGTGCTTCTAAAGTAGTCCAAGAAAAGCTTTTTTTTTTTTTTTTGTACTAATGCAATTTTATTTTGTGTAGCAGAGTACCACTTAATGTATTCTGTTCTTCATAGATGGTGTTCAGATGTCTTTATTACTGTTGTTCAGAGACAGAGATGTTTTTCTGTCTTTGACATCAAGTAAAGTGTATTCAGGCTTTACAGGATTGTTTAAATAAATGGTTATGGGAGCATGGATACAGGTACATGGTAGACAACAATAATTAAGTAATTGGATACTTGAAACTGTCATGCTTCAAATGGACGTGTCTGCTTGCTGACAAAGGGAATTTTCTTTTGTAGAGGAGCATAAGCGCAAAATAAGATTTCTCCACAGGCACAAAAGCTCTTCAAAATTGAACTTGGGGTTTGTGACTTAAATGAGTTCACTTAGTTTTTATCATCTGGATTATATTGCAGTGTGAATGTTTATAGCAGATACTAAAGTCTTTGACCTTTCATTATGCAGTAAATTATTCTGAATTGTTTTAATGGCCCTTCCCAAGTCAAAGTTTTGTGTAGATGAACTCGAGTTTGCAGTTCAACGCAGTACATGACGGGAAATGTAAAATGAGAACACACAAATGTGATGTGGGAGATGTTAGTGATAATTTTTCTTTAAAAAGGGGATTGCCAATTTATTAGACAAAGTGCTATAACTTCTAAAAATTAAATATCTACGTATTGTCTGCTTAGCGTTGGCATATGTGTGCACAGTCAGTTTATCTTCTTCCTCTACATAGTGGGAGTTAATCTTTTTGCATGGCAAATTCTAATTTTTTTCCTAGTGGGCAGAACGACTAGATTTTAGTAGATTTTAGTTCTTTAATGGCTTAAAAACTTGAAAGCCTGATGTAGGAAGAAGTACAACTGGCTGTGATGGTTCAGCTCTTGCTTGTGTAGATAAGGAGAATAATATCACAGAACGGTTCAGGTTGGAAGGGACTGTAAAGATCATGGAGTTTCAACCTCCCTACCATGGGCAGGGACACCTCCCACTAGACCAGGTTGCTCAAAGCCTCATCCAGCTTGGCCTTAAACACTTCCAGGACATCCTTAAACACATGGGGCATCCACTCTGAGCAACCTGTTGCAGTGTCTCAGTGTGACTGTAATGGTTGTAGAGAATGTAGTTAATTATGGTGGAAAGACATGAAACAGTTCTGCTACTCTATGGTCATTGTTTCTTCGTGTGTTTTTATCCTGTTATGCCAGAAAACAAAACTTTGTTAGAAACGTCCAGATTTTTTTTGTTACCTCTTATTGAGACCATGGGATGTTATAGTGTGTCAATCTCCCATCAGAAAGGCGATAATTTTCCTTTTTTTTTTTTTTTTTTCCTAAAAAGTCTTTTTCTGTAATGCCAGAATAAAGAAAAATTTATATGCCTTATAGTTATGATTGTAAGAGTTCAGACTAGGCTCCTGCTTCAAGCGCCCTTGCTTTTACTCATTTCATATTGAAAGGTGAGTCACTTCTTTAATATAAAAACCAGTACTTGAATAGATCTAGACAGAAGGGCAAGGTTGGGGGAATTCTAAAATAAGAGATGCCTAAGCTGTTCCTTTTTAGAGATTGATAGATTTGGCACTTAGGGAAGAAAGCACAGGTCAGGAAAGGAACAAGCTAACTAGAAAATAGAGTACAGGGCTGAGGTGTACAGACCAGGCGAGTGTTCCTTTTGTGCTCTGCTGCACCAGGGGCTTTCTCCAGAACATTGGTTATAATAGTGAAGTAAGGAACCGTGAAGCTGTGCAAGACCTTCAACGCAATAGGGAAATGTCGCAATGGGAATGTTTCAAAGTTTTTTTCAGACCATCTTGAACTTGATATTTATGCTCTGGGAGGTTGTTTTCAACATCCTTATACATCCCAGAACTTAAGACTTATGTAGCTTTTCGTTCAGTGTAGGAATCGCTGTTGTTCTCGTGTCCAGAAAGAGTCATTCCCTTCTGCCTCCCACCTCCAAGATCACCCTCATAAACATGGGTAGGTCCTCGTAGGGAATCCCTATGTATGGCTTGAATAGTTGAGATCAAACTTGGACCCTGTAAAAAGGCGTTAGACCTCTCTGCAAGGGTTTTTCCCTGTCATCACCATAACTGCAGTTAATGGTGGAGCAGAACTATTTAAAACAAGAGTAACAGTATGAGATATAGCAGAAGGCTGTTTGTAGACGGTCATAGTTTGACACAGTAGGTTGAGCTGTGATTGTCTAGAGAAATGTGGCTCCCTGCTGGCAGTGTGAAAATAACCTTTTATAAAATGGTTTGCCAGACATATTTGTGCTGTTGCTTGGTTCTTTCTAATATGAGCTGGAAGAAAATTAGTGTTATTGATGCTGAGATCAAAGCAAGTTCTCAGTTAACCTAAGGAAGAAAAATTGCTCCTGTAAGATGACTTTGTTAGCCATGGGCATGTTAAATATTTGTCTCTAAAAGACTGAACCAGAACTGTATTATTTTTTTCTCTCTGTATTTGGGTATAATTGTTTTACTCCTTATTCCCTCTTGTGATGAAATGAAACCTGAAGTTGACCAAGATGACAGGGAGTGCTGATTGATACAGAACTCCCTATTGGAAGAGCTGTCTTACACTTCAGTGCCCCTGAGAGTTCTTGGCAGATACCTTTTTAGCCTGAAATCAGAATATTAGGGAAGAAATGAAAAGTGACCCTGAGATAACAAGGACAGGCTGAAACTTTTCAAGCTCTTTCTCTCTCTCATGCAATGTCCGTAGGGAATTCTGCATGCCTGATCAGAACTTTTGCAGTCCATTATGCCTCCTGAAAACAAGTCTTCCAGCAAAACAGCTTGAACAGCAGGGATGGGCTGCAGTTTTCTGAACTACAGCTGTCTCCTTAAGTGGGATTACTTTGCTGAGTGGTCACGAAGAATGTATTCTCCCCCTGGAATGTTTTCCTTGTGGGCACACTGTCTCTGGAAGAGGAATTCTCTACTCTGCTGAGAAGGCATGTACTGTACGCGCGCTAATGAGAAACAACAGTTTCAGAAAGTGTATTATTCAGGATTGTAAACTTTGAATATTTATTCAAAGTGAATGGGGTTGGGTGGCAGCCAGCCTAGCTTTGTCATGCTAAAGACTGGACTTGAAATCAACAGAAAGCTACCCTCCCCCTCCCTAAACCAGTGTTTGATGTGTTTAAATGATGTGCACAAGCTTCATAGAACTGATTAACGTTATTGGTGCCACGTACATCATAATTTGTCTCCGTGTCTCACCCAACTGAAAAGGTGCAGTTAAAATGGAGGCAAAGATACTCTTCCTAGCATTAACTTAGGGAAGCTGTGCCTGGCCATATTTGCTCATAACTGACAGTGGTTAATTTCTTTATGGTATGCAGTGTGGTTGCTCAAGATCGTTTTTGTGCTTGTATAGCCCATGGCGAAGCCTGAGCTATCCTGTTTTTACTACTTGTACTCAAAACTAGCCTTTTCAGATGGGCATTCATTTATGTTAAATCTACGTGTTCTGTGCTTGTAGCTTATGTTCTCCTGATTTTACCATTCATTTCAATCCAGTGGAGAGAAAAGGTGACTGCAAAGTTGCATGTAAGGACAACATCTTGCTTGTGTATGTCTGTGTGGCCTTTGCGATTTGCTATGGGAAGTCTCAGCTTCTTCCAGCTTCACAGAGCAAACCTCTTATGTCAGCTGTTACAGTAGAATATGCAAGTGCTGCTTTCCATGTACCAGAAAGTGGTGCTTGATGAAAAGAGCTGGACACGTAGAAGCTGAGAAAACATTTATTCCATGTTCATTGTTCCAAGAATACATGCCAGGTAACTTTAGGCCACCTGGTAGATAGGGAGTTTCCTTCAACAACTTCTGTCCTACGTGTAGTCTGGTCAGTAGATCACTTCTGTGTAATAAGTATGTAATCTATACATTAGATCAGTAGATTCTTACTCGATTCTTGGAGCCCTATGCATACACAGAAGGCCCTTTATTGCTCTACCTTGAGTTTAACTTGCAGTAATAAACACGGTAGCTGGCAAGTCTGGGCAGCACTACAGTCAAACTGAATATGCAACAATAATTGCCAGCAATCTGCATTCCAGTTGTGAAATAAATCTTTCAACAATGTATTGTGTGCGTCAGACTGTGACTAGAGAGGGAAGCAGTGAACTACAGTAAGCCTAATAGCAATCATTATGTATCCCAAATAAAGCTGAACTAGAAGAAATGAGTTTGCGTGGCAGCGTGACATTCTGAACAAAAAGGCTAAGTGCAGCTGAATGCTTTCAGCTCAGGGCGCTATCAGGGAGGGAGTATTCATTGTGAACTCATGTACTTGCCTCATGTATTCTCTAGTGGGATAACTGAAATTCGTCCTCCTTGAATTAAGTTTGAAGCATCAGGCTCTGGTATGTCACAATATACTGAACTTGAGAAATAAGCAGATAAAACCAGTCCCTCAGTTCAGCTTTTTCTCCTTCCCTTCCTCTCCTGCCGCCCTACGGTTCGTTTCTCACCCTTAGTGATTCAGACTTCAGTTTTTGTATAGGTGTTACAAATTGGAGCAGTTTGTTCTAACAAACTTCACAGTTTTCTTTCCCATAAACATCCTGGCACTGGGAGCTGTGAAGTGTCAGCTTAGTATGTCCTAAACAGATAAGATCTGAACAGTTTCTTAGTGAATGCAGGGGAATTATAGGAGGGGTTTTTGGTGGGTTAGGCTTTGGTTTTTAATGTTGTTGGTCCATGGTCACTGTAGGCAGTTTGAGCACTAAGTCTACTTACTGTGCTTTCTAGCTGCACTTAATACAACTGTTTCTGTTGATTTGATGAACTGTATTCAGCTGTCTGGGGAAAGTGAAATAGTTGAGTTTGCAAAAATAATGCAAGTTTTAGCTGTTTAGATTGTATAATTAACAAGGATTCCCCTCATGAATGCTTCTGACCAAACTTAGTTTGAATCATTAGTGGCTTCTCAAAGTCAAATTATTTCTTAAATCCTGTGTATTAACAAAGAATCAAGTTTCTTCACTGAGGACAATTTAGTTGTAACTGAAATGGGACTGAAAGTGGCCAGTGATGCTGTAATTTTCTGATGTAAAAGCCTGTCTTGCCTATAGAAATGGTGTATATTCCTTTTGCTCTGTGAAAGGGCTTTTTGTCTTACATGCCGTTCTCTCACAACCTGCTGAAGGTAAGCCCATTTGGAAAATGGCGTGAGAACTGCGCTCCTGAAATACTTTTAAAACGTGAGCTGTATAAACAAAGGGAAATGAACTTAATTTAGTCTAAATGTGTTTGGTGTTTATTGTTCGTTCTTTTGGTTGTTTCAAGGGTACATCTTGCACTGCTTGTATAAAGGCCATTAGGCAAGCCATGCAGGGGGATTATGTTGTGTGAAATCACAGGAAGTTTTTATCACAGTGTCTTACTGGTGCATATGAAGCAGATACAAACTTCTAGTAATGCCCACATAGGTCCCTTTTCATGCAGTGTCAGACTTGCAGCGCAGTTCTGAAATGGTGACCTGAATCAGCAAGTATTTAGGTACACGTATCTGACTATTTTGTGTTCTCTGTAGCCCAATGTTTCACAAACTTGTCATAATTCATTAAAGTAGGGGGATGGTTTGTGAAGAAATCAGTCTTTCCCAGTGTAGTAATGCATCTTTGCTACTAATGAAGCTGAAGCCTAAAAAGAACCATGTGAAGATCCCTACTTTAATGGTGGTTTGGATAACTCAAACATTGCTTTCCTTGCCTACCTAGTGCTCTAATACTTGTTAGTGAGTGTGAACTCTTGCCATTAATGCTCTTCTGAATAGACTAATTCTATTTCAACCACTACCTCGATAGTTTAGCGTTGCCCAAGCTCATCTTACTGAGCAGTGGCTCAGTCCCAGAAACAGTTCTGTGGCTACTGACAGAGTAAACATTGGGGGGGAATAATACAAATAGTTCTGGAAAATTAAATTGCAAGCAGATAGCGTTCTGTGCTTTTAGCAGTTGCAAACCACTTCATTCGAAAGAAAGGGACCTTAGAGCAGAGGCAGCTTTTAGACCTTTCTAAGCCAGACAAGGTGCTTGTTTCCAGGTTTTTGGGAAGCATTTGATGTTTTAAGTAGGGAGAGGAGTGTGTAAAGTGTCTCATAAATGAAGCCTTAAGGCTATGAAATTGTAGGAATCTAGGCAAACTTCTGTCCATATGACTGTATTCAAATGAGGATTTTGGGTAATTTTGCCTAGTTCAAAGGGAATGCGTGGCATCTTAAAGCCAGCGTTTAATTTGTTCATCTCAACAAAAATCTGCAGGGAAATATGTGTGTAAGGGGTTCTTGAATTTATTTTTGTTTAAAGTTTGGTTACATATATATCAATGTCTTAGTCCTGTTCTCTTCATGACTGTAGAGATTGCTTTGCCTTCATGTGCAACTGTATGGCATCTGTGTGGCAGCTATATAGTTAATTAAAAGGCGAAGGAATGTCTTTTGGCATTGAAATAATGGAAAATAAGCAATGTTTGACCAGCCTGTTCCTCAGACTGCTATGAACCACAATAAGGGAGCATACTGGGTTAACAGGGAAGTGACTGTAGTATTTCATTTTTGGAAACAATACTAGGAAGGAGGCATTTAAACTCAAAACAAGGATGGTCTGTCTTCCTTCTGTATTTTTTGGTCTTCTTGCTGATAGACTGGTGTTGCATCAAAAAGAATATTGCTAACGGTATCTCACCTGACGGTTGCACAATAGCCATGTAAAGATAAATGTCTTTGCCCCATGTAATTATCTGCACCCAAAATGCAAACTACTAGGCAAACAAATTGCTTCCTAATTTGTTCCTAAAATGGTAATGACTTGCATTAGTCGTGAGTTGCTGTAAGGCTGCAATAACTCACTGCGTTTACTTCCTTGGCCACTTAAGGGGGTTTTAGAAATGCCCAGTAAAATGCAGCATAAGCTCAGAAGAGAAGTTTCATCTCATGGGCTCAAAAACTTGCTGAATCTGATTCCTCTGGTACTGTTCTTGTGGAGAAGGCAAATTAATGGTTGGTTTGTGGTATTGCTAGTTTAGAGGCCCTGTGGGTTAGAAGTCAGCCTTGAGAATAGCACTAATGCCATGTTATCTTAGCGTGTTCCTCCAGTTTTTTAGTTCTAGTACCTGATGATTCTGTTCTGGAGCATATGAAAAGTAGTTTGCGATGGTGACAAGACTGTTTGCTGCTGCCATGCAATAGGGTAATTTTCGAGTCTGTTTAAACTTTGAGGTGCGCAGACTGTCTTTGAATCTCCTCACCACTTGGTAGTACTGGCATAAAAGTTTGTATTTGGTGAGATTTTAGAAGAGCTGTGAAGGCTGCTCAGAAGACGATTTAGCTTTTTACTGCAAAAGTTGTTTGTAGATGTGGGAATAAAAAAGGACAGATGCTACTGAATGATTCTTTACTGGCTAGAGAATGCAGCCTTGCTGTATGTGAGGTAATCTGGGACTCTCCTCCTGTGAGGAATTTGATTAACCTCTGTGTAGCTATATTCTCTCCTTAGTTCTTGTCAAATCTAGAACTGGCTGGGGATACCCCTTGAAAGATTTCTTGTAGTCTTACGTCTTTCTCATCCAGAAAGAATTAGTCTTTATCCAAGAATAAATCTTCAAGGCATATTAATGCATGTACTCTAACAGTAAGGAAGTGAGGAATATGTTTCAGTGTAATGTAGGACACTTCAGATGGCTGGTTACTTAGGATTCCTCAGGAAATGATGAAACTGAATTTAGCTAAAGCATACTGCCTCTGTGTCCTGCCTGATTATAGCCAAAAAAGGCAACTGGTTAGATTCTGGGAGTTGCATAGGCAGGAAACTGTGTAATGGAGGGTAGAGCACAGCTGTTGCCTTGCCAAACCTGATACAGCTCTGAACACAATTGAATATTTCTTTCTTTTTCCCCTCCTTTCCTCCACTCCCTGTTTTTAACTCTTTGACCACGACCTGCAGATGATACTCTGAATGTCACTTGCCTCCATATCTTTTGTTGAAATGTTAGTCTTTCATATTGCCTCCGTACTCTGTCAGGCTGGCTGTTGTAGGGTGGCCTTGGAGCTCTCTTGACAGCTCATTATTTTCATGGCAGCCTCTTGATTGCTACATCTTATCTCTGCAATAAACCTCTTTGTTGTGTACCTGTTAAAATCTGGATTTTCAATAAAAATATGAGGAGGGGCTGCTCTGAGAATCACTGTTGTGGTGACTAAGGTGGAAATGTCAGTGATCCTATGGGGAATGAAACATGAGGTAAAGGATGGGATAACTGCTTGGTGTATCCTGTAAGGCTTAGGACAAAGATTTTAAACTTAAGCTAAAGGAAACCATTATTTATAGAGTAATTTTCTCTTTGTTTGGTAAAGAATTGTTGACTGTGACTATACAGTTATCCATACAGTCTCTGGCACAAAGTTGCATGCCACCTACAGTGATATATTTGTTGAAAGGAATTTCCCTACATGCTTAGAAATGACTGATGTGGGCATTTGTGCCCGTCATTATTGTAGCCGATGTTTTTCTGGCTTCATTTACTGCTTGCTAATGCTGGGACTGAACATCTATTGTTGCTCTCTTGCGTATTTTGGGAGTTGAACTGCTTCTGTCCTGCTCTCAGTACCTTTTTGTCTGTGGTATCTCTAATCAGACCTCACCTATTTGATTTGTAGGCTGGTTTGTGAATATGGGTATGGTTTGTAGAAAAGTTATCCCTGTAGATCCTTACAGTCTTCCATGACATGAATGTTGATGTTTTCATTTCCTGCTCTTTTGGTGGTAAAGAGCTCTAGCTTCTATCCACATTATGAAAAACATATATTGAGGACACTGGTATCTTTGTGAGGAAGGATCCAAGAAGCAATGTTTATGGGACTTTGTAAAGAGGCTGCTGTTACATGGTTAATGAGCCTTGATGAATGTAGTTCATTCCTCTGATTGAAAAGATTTCTGAATGGCACCAATAAAATTGCTGCCTTATAAACTGGTAAATCTGTGGTGGTAGTATTCTGGGTTTGATGAAACACTAGATCTAGGGTGCCATTTTCTGAGTATGCTGCCTAAATCTTGCTCTTCTTGGGGGGGGTACTCTACCCGACTGCAGCTTTATAAATTAATTTCAATAGAGAATTTTTTGCTGTGAGACTTCCTGACCACAGGTTTATTCTGTTAGTTTCTTAGAGGTATTTTGCTACTGAACATTATCTAGAAAAAAGATACAAACTGGTGGGCTGGGTGTTGCTGCTAACCTAGCAATGGAAAGTATCTAATGTTGATCTTAACTGGTGTCCTCAAGTTATCGATGGTTTCTTTTAGAAGCAAAGTGTGTCTCATATTTTAGACTGGTATATGGCATTTCTAAGAAGTGATACTTGATTCGTAGCTTACCAGAACAAGGAGATAGGAAGTAAGTGTTGATTAAACACTTATGATTATATTTCTGAGCTAGTATTTCTACCCAGTGGAGCAGTGATCTTGTCCTGAACATTACTGACATGGTATCTAAGAGTACTGGCACATCTTATCAATTGTTTGATGCTTGCCACTTTAGTGTGCTTTCTCTCTTTTTCCAAATAATGGCTTCCAAATGCTTAATGGTCAGCGTTTGGTTGTATGTTTTTTTTTTTTTTAACTGCTTGCTAGTTTGTTATTTTTCATCCTCTTGGCAGGCAAAGCCTTGACCTTATTGGAAGTTTGACAACTTACCAGTGCTTGCTAACATGAAACTAAAGGAGGGGGAGGCATGCTCTAATGACCAGGGACTCTTGAGTACTTAGCATGTACCTGTCTGCCTCTAGGAATTTGGAAGGCAACTTGAGGTTTTAAAAACATCTTCTCTTTTTTTTTTTTTTTTCTTTTCTTTCCCCCCTGTTTTTGCAGGTCCCAAATACTAAAGCACAATGTCTCAAAGAGACGCAGATAAGTACCTTTATGTGGACAAAAACATCATTAATAACCCCCTGACTCAGGCTGACTGGGCAGCTAAGAAGCTGGTATGGGTTCCATCGGAGAAGAATGGGTTTGAGGCAGCTAGCCTGAAGGAAGAAGTAGGAGATGAGGCCATTGTGGAACTGGCAGAGAATGGGAAGAAAGTGAAAGTAAATAAGGATGACATCCAGAAGATGAACCCTCCCAAATTCTCTAAAGTGGAAGATATGGCAGAGCTGACATGCCTTAATGAGGCTTCTGTGCTTCACAACTTGAAGGAGAGATACTACTCGGGACTGATCTATGTAAGTAAACTTTTCTATTAGCGTAAGAGTTCTTGATTACATAGTATGTGAACTCACATTGCTTCTAAAATGTGTATGTTAACCTTTCATTGCCCCTATATGCAACTCTCATGTGAATTAGCTTCTTCCCTCTACTTAAAATTTTTTCACTAAACTATGCCAATCCCTCTCTCATTAATGTTGAAGCTTTCAAGGAATGCTGTGGTAAATCTGTCTTTACGTTTTAATGTCTTCATTTGCAGGATGTTTTGAATGCCATTTAACATTCTCTTAGCAAGAAGTGAGAGCAGTTGGAAAGTGGTAAACAGGGAGCCTGGTCTGAACTGAACCAAATAATAATAAAAACACAGCCCTAATATACCTAACATCTGAATTGCATTTTCCCATGTCTGGAGCTTCAGTGGGAAAGAATGCTAATGCCAAGCTTTTTGTGTTACAAAAATTCGGGATTTCTGAGCGTCTTACTGAGAAGGCACATATGGGCCTGCATGTTCCTACAGATAGGAAATGCTTCTTTTTCTGTCCACCCAAAAATGGATGAGAGCAGGGATTCCTGTTTCTTATTGCTGTGGAAATGACAAACATACCATTTATGGGACTGTTTATGGTCATGCCCGATGAAGCATGCAGCAACTACTTCACTGAATAACAAAAGCAATAAATAGGGAAGGAGGGGAAGGAGAATTTGGAACCTTGACCTGGTTCTTCAGTTCCCTTCTGATTCTTCCTCTTCATGTGGCCTATTTAGCCATCAGATGTTGGTTGTGATAGCCTCTACTTTATTAATACTCTGCAGGCATAGAATGAATGATTAAACTTGGCAGTGATGTAAAATTTGAGTGCAAGTGCACTGACTTGTTAAAACAGTGTTTCTCAGTTTACTTCTCAGACCAGACTAGTCTTTTACAGAATTAAGACTGCTCAAGATGGAATTCTGAGGGATATGGAAATGCTGGATGTTCAGTATTTTTAGGCACTATCAAATATTCTTCACAGTAGATTAGAAGATCTGTTAAATAAAATGTATTAAAGAAGAAATTTTATATCTAAACATCTATACTAATATAGTCCTTGAAAATCCGTCTAGATTTCCCCTTCTCCCCTTTTTTTCTGCTGCCAAAACTGAAAGCTGCCTCTCTTGTCGTATGGAGAAGACAACACAAATAAAAACTTTCTGCAATATCTGTATGTTTTGTGTGAGTTTGTTTTTCTTTTTTAGCACTTACTAATTATTCATGCCTGAAGGGATACAGTCTCTTATGTAGTCATCTTATGTGGCAAGCTACAGATGACCTCTTCTGCCCTAACAGGGACTGGTGGTATCTAAAACATCACATAGCAGGAAATCACCCTAGCATCTTTGGTGGAAACCTTTGTGAACTGTTGCATTCGAGGTTAAGGAGTATGAACACAAGCGAGAAACTCTAGCCCTGGCTAGTGCTGTGACCACAGTTCTTCCGGAGTGGCACAAAGGCATTTAGAAAACTGATGCATAAATTATCAGCAAACATCTGAAGAATGCAAAGCTGGTATAAATTTAGTGTGACACTCACTGTCTGATCTCAGAATTTTGAGACCTGATGTGGTTGGAGGTTAGTGCAGTTAATTATTCTTTGTAGTCAATAACTCCTTTGACTATTGGTCAAAACCTACTCTCAGAGGGAAGAATCTTGGTGTTGAGATGAAATGGGATGTGCAAGATCATGTATAACGTTTTTAGAACAGGAAACATTGCTAGATTATGTAATAAGTTGTTGAAAATAATTCAACAGCATCTCAAAGACACTTGCACACTATGCAATGGCCTGTTTCACATCTCTTGCAAGATGTCCTCTGAAACTTCAGACATAATCCATAACTGTAATAAATTGAGTTCTTCCAATTGGATTGTAAGAAGTATAAAAAACAATAAAGCCCCCACACCCTTCGCCCAAGTAAATGCTGCATAGTAATGCTCTATTATGGAGTCTTAGTCTTGCCAAAACCCTGTTTCTGTGCACTTGTGAAATGGACTGATCTCACCTGTCAGCAGTTCTCAGCAAGTCAGAAGATTAATGAGAAGGCTTAAAATACTTTCATTGGAGTGGCTGTTAGTTGATCATTAATCCTCTTGAAGAAAGAGAATACATGTAATGTATCTCAAGCACAAACATCTTGAAAGATGATAAGCATAATTTAGAATTTAGTTCTGCTCTTGTTCTTTCTCTCTTTTTTTTTTTTTTTTTTTTTTTCCAAACAGGGCTGTGTGGTTTTGTGGCTTTTTTTTTTTTTTTTTTTTTTTCTCTAACTTTATTTTTCCGTCTACCCAACCTATAAAAGGAAGGGGAAAATCTTATGGCTGGTGCAGGCAAATTTTGAGCAGGGAGTGTCAAACATTTTAAGCACTACACTAAGAGCTTGAGTCTGTCACCAATTTGCTGTTTCCCTGTGCTGATTGGCTCTGCACTGAGGTGACTTGCTGACAGACTGGCTTTTTATTAACCCTTTCCATTCTGAATGGTTTATCAGAAGATCATTTTCAGCCTCTGTTCTGCTTATGTGAACTGCCTTGTGTTCAGTGCGAAACTCAAAACTCAACCTTACAAGTTCCAGTTATTTCATTTAAGTTAACAGTTTCTGGAAAATAAACTTTCTGATGCTGTCAGCTTTGTGCCATGCTGCAGATGGTCCTTTCATCTCTTTGGAGCTAGTTTAGTAGTTAAAAAAAAATAAAACTAGTTTCAGTTTGCCCTGTGTATCTGTTGAAATGGCTAGTGAAAGGTAATACTGGAACTGTGTTTTGAGGTAGTAATGTCTGAAACAAAGTACACATTTCCAAGCCAGCTATGTTTATAATAGATTAGCCTTTTAATTGGAGCCTTGGGTTCAATTCAGGGATTTATGCATGTACGTCTTGCTTTAATAAGACGAAGGTGAGTCTTGCCTTTTCTGTGGTAGGGCTGGCACTTTCTGCCCTATATAATTCAACTTACATCCAGCAGTTTTGACATGGTGGTCTCGCTCATTGGCCTATCCCAGCCATAATTAGTATTAGACAAAAATATCACCTCATACATCTGTCTGAGATTATTATACTGTGAGGAAATTTCCCTTAGGTATTTCTCCTGGCACCCAGAATGTTGGAAGAAGGTGATGGCTTCTTCCTGCATACCTGCTTCATGGCTTCATTACTATTAATTGAAATTAATGTCTTTCATTTTCTAAACTGCTGCTGTCATCTGTAAGAGTAGTTCAGTCCAGCTTTCAAACCTTTACACTATTCTTACTTGAAGAGTGACAATTTTAATTTGTCAGCAAACATGGCCATAAGAAGTCACACAGATACAGACAGGAAAATACACTCCTTGTGAAATATTACCACAGTATTTGCTATTGCTTTTCTTTTGCTGTCACTTCTAATCCCCCAAGAGCAGCAAAAAGACATTTAGCTTCATTAACATCCTCAAAGGAGAAGGAGGTTTGGTCTGTGCAGTGAGTTACAGTTTTGTTGCATGGCCGGGGCGGGAGGGAAACAGGGACTGTATAGGGCATCTTCTTTTGGTGACTTTGTGCGTGTTGCTGCTGCCATGGGATTTGAGACAAGACAGTAACTAAACTTACATGTTGGAACTAGCAGGTTTTTTGGAACTAGAGGGTTTTTCTTTACTCGTTTTCCAAAACTGTGATGAAATTACAGCTTTTCTTCTAACAGTTCAGTTGACTCCAATATCAGTTATTTCCATGCCAATATAAAGAAAAGGTGTGTTACACGTACCCTGGACACGATCCTCTTGAGTCAATTCCTTTCTACCTTCTTGGTCCTACTCTGTCTTACAATAGTGTATTCAAAGACAGGAGAGCATGACCCTGTCTTTCAGTTGCTATTCTGTGCTGTACAGGTACTGTCTGACACAATTGAGAGCTAAGGCTGAGGCAAAAGGAAGTAGCGTTCCAAGCTTGTTTCTGAAACTCCTTCAACTGTTCCTTTCAAGCATCACCTCAAACCTAACCTGACTAGAGTATCACACTGAAGCTTAGCTTCCTGGAATTTTAGAAGTCCTGCACTTAAAGGATTTTAGCCAACTTTCATAGTTTCCCACTCTAGAAAGAAATTTAGTATTTTCTGTAAGCTATTCAAATATTCCTCAAATATTTTAAAAAAGAAAAAAAAATCTGGAAGTGTTTCCTGATAGTTTGTACTGGATTATGGAAAATGAACCCTAAATACCTATAAAAATTTTGCTTTCTTGGGGGATATAGGGTGAAAGCTGTATCTCATTCTGCTGCGTGTAAGAGTGGGCAGTTACTTAATGTTGAGCCAGCGTGTAGAAAATTTGTATATAAGGCCATAAACTGTGTAGTATATGCTATTTTCACCCTACTGATCGCTGTAGTCTAATCCTTACCTTTATCTAGCTGAAGAGGCTAAATCTGATTAAGTACTCTTTTGCACTCATTGTGGAGAACTCTACCGCTCTGAAGCACTCTTCATTGAGCAAACAATAGAAGAGATAGTAGCAATAGAAATAAAAAGTGCCAAATGTACTCTCTTCTGGTAGCACTGCAAGTTGCTGTAGAGAGCTACTCTTCTCCGGGTGTTTCAAACAGCGGCCTCTAAAATTGTCAGGGAACTAGGGTAGCTCTAAACCCCAGGAGCAAGGCTTGGAATGCTATTCTTAGAATAGTGAGGAAATATCTAAGAAGCTCCTCCTATTCCCTTTGCAAGTAAAATGCTTGCTATGGGATTATTTTTTGGTATTTAGATCTTAATTATTTTTTTCCTTTTAGAAGCTTGACATTTTCACTAGAACTATTTTGATAATTGTCTTACATTAGAACTGTAGAATTTAAGCCAGTGGAAACCATCTGAGAAATCAAGGTTTGCTGTCACAGATCAATGAATTAACCATTTGAGATTAATTAGAAATAAACATTGGCAAATGTTGCTGACTTTTTGAGCATGGAATACTTAAGATTTTTTTTTTTTTTAATTGACTAGTTAGAAGTAATGACCTTTAAGTTTTGAAGGTTACTTAGTTATACTTGTTACATTATAAATCATGAAAGTGTTCAGGCTAGAAAGGTCTTTAGGAAGCAATCTAATCTGACTTCCTGTTCAGAGCAAGGTCAGCACAGAATTTGGCCTAGTCCAGTGTTCTTGACAACCTCTAAGGAATGTACTGGTCTTATTTTTACTTTAGTTTTTATTTTGGCTTGACATTTATTATGTTGTAGTTGATTGATTACTGCATAAATACGTAGCATACATGAAGCACATTGTCATAAAATGCACATGTTTAGGAGCTGAGCACCTACCATATGTAAAGAAATGGACACTTGACTTCAGTATAGGAACTTTGAAAGGAAGAAAAGCCAGTCTTAGTGGACTGTTAATTATCTAGGTGTCAGACCAGTTTGCTATCAGTGTGACTAACGCATCAGTTGATGCTCTGTGAGTACTTGGAAAGGTTGAGTACTAGTCAAGTTGACATGACTTCAGCTGTTGCTCAGATTCTAATATTGGCTGGTGGGAAGCATCCCACACCGCATCACTGGAAGAAGCACTTAAAAAAGGACTGCTTTGGTTTTTTGTTTTTCCAATAAACTTATTGTTAAAAGGTGCAAGTATACAAAATCTTTAATTCCTGTCATTGTTTGCTTGGGTGTTTTCTTTCCAGACCTACTCAGGCCTCTTCTGTGTGGTAATCAATCCTTACAAGAACCTGCCCATTTACTCAGAAGAAATAGTGGAGATGTACAAAGGCAAAAAGAGACATGAGATGCCCCCTCATATCTATGCCATCACAGACACAGCCTACAGGAGTATGATGCAAGGTGAGTGCTGACTGAGATAATGACTCTTGTTGAAATCACAAATCAAGGTTGCAGTCAAAACACTGTAGGAGAACAATTCACTGCTATCAAAAGGCACTGTTGTCCCCTCTGTCCTTGCTTACAGACACCGGACACCTACTTGGTACCAGTTT
This sequence comes from Nycticryphes semicollaris, assembly GCA_013400055.1. NCBI lineage: Eukaryota > Metazoa > Chordata > Aves > Charadriiformes > Rostratulidae > Nycticryphes > Nycticryphes semicollaris. The sequence goes on along the minus strand of VXBJ01000704.1, from coordinate 2,148,675 downwards.
TTGTGTTCAGGTGAATAGCTTTTTCCTGCTGTACTGGATTGAAGAACCTTACAAAGAGTCTGGCAAGAACTAAACTTGACATAAAGAACAGACTGGTGTGAATACACAGAATTCAGAGAGGCAGGCAAGGAGAACTGAGGTAGTGAACTTTCCCTTTCAGTGATGAGCCTATGGAACAACAGCTGTAGGTGGACAAGTATGTGTTTTGGTTGATGGAGGCTTTCAACAAAAGTACTTAAAATCCAGTCATACAGTCTGGTTGGGTGAAACAAGCTTAGTATATACTGCATTTTGAAGTGTGATGATCAGTGGCAGTTTTATTGATCACAAGTTCGTTACATTCTTAGTTAAAAATAAAACTTACTATCAAGCGTTATTAAATACCTTTGTTAGCTTTTTGTAGAATAAAAGAAAGCAAGCAGATGGACCTATTTTTTCCCCTTGTGTATATAAATCAGAAGTAAAGAACCACTTACATTGTTTGCTACTTGTTTGTCACTTGAGGATTTTTAAATATGGAGCTCTGAATATTCTGTATGTATCCTCCCTTCTGAGAGGAGGCCTTTCATAGAGTCAGTGCTTGTGTTTGGGATGCTTGGAGAACGTTCAGGTATGGAGGTATTTTGTACTTCTTTTTTGTAGCTGGGTTATGTAAAGAGGTATGCTTTGGAAGGTCTGTAAGTATGTAATGGACAGTTAGATTTGGCATGGCTTGTGTGAATTTGCTTACTCCTTTGTTTTCTGATGGCTAGCAATGATTAAGGTGTTTGTCTCTCCTAGGTGTTGTCATTAGCCTTGTTTTTTTTGAACAAAGGCCAGATATAATAAAATCATGCTTTAAAATTCTAATTAGAATCAGTTTTAAAGAGTTGTGCTTTCCTCCTGCCCTCACTGCCACTTGCACCTCTAAGCATAGGAGGACTATAATGATGTAGCTGCCCAGAGTGGAAAGGGAGCAAGAAAAACTCCTGCTTACCTACATTAGTGGCTTTAAACAAATTTTATGTGTGGAGAATGCAAAGAAAGGTTTCTGAAATGAGGTCCCAGGCAAAGCACATGGAAGAGCTAACATGATGGATTGATTAAGCTGTATTTGTAAAAAGCCTTGGATGGGGAGGAATGAGCCATGCAGATGTGCTGCAGTGGACTGTGACAGGGTACTGATGGCAAGCTGTTGAAGATGTGGCAAATCTTGAAGAAGTAACTATACTCTGATGTGTTACTCTGAAAGGAATCCTGTATCCAGAGGAAAAAACCTGTGAACCTGGACCATTATAGGACATCATTTCCCTCAGACAAAGACTGGATCTGCCATGAAGGACAAGGACAGATGACTGCCTATGCTATACATGGCAGTGTAGCTGTCCATAGACTACTTATCACTGTTGTACTTCCTTAATTACTTCCCTCTCTGCTTTGCCCACTCCTTGCCAGCTCAAGTACTAACATATATTTTTCTTAAACAAGCTGTTGACTTTAACCCTACCGGAGTTACAGTTCCCTAAAAAGAAATCTTGTCTACATAGAATCAGAAACAGTTTCTTGGATGTTGTTATAAAGAGATGGAATAAGTCCTTTTCCGTCTACAGAAAACAGTTAAACCATCTGGAACTGCATGTGTGTGCATCTTGTCCTTTATTCCTGCCCGATATATCAGTATGTGGCAGTGAGTATCCAGACAACTGCAGTTCTGTGACAAGGGACAGGTGACCTTCCCTAGTCTGACAGTGGTTCAGAGCTAGTGATTAACTAAAAGGGTATTTTCTTTCTTTTTGAAAAGAGGCAGTGTCTTTGTCAGACCACTGGCTGAGTAATAATGAAAACTCAGAAATCCCAAATTTGAATTGCTTTGGTGTACAGAGCTAAAGAATGGCAGCCCTGCCTCTGTTTTCCTACCGCGGGAAAGTTGCTATGAGCTCTGCTGGAGTGTTTATCTTTCCCAGAACAATTCTAGCTATGCAATATTCTCAGCAGTATTGACAGCCTAGAGGTTTACCCCAGCTCTTCTTTCCCTGGTTTGAGATATCTTCTTGCTGACTTTTTGGAACGCGCATTGGATGTGAATATAATTTCTGGTTAGCTTTTGAACTAGGTTTGGAAAGATTTTTTGGGTGTGTCTTGCTTCATATATGCATATGTGTGCTACTAAGAACCCTAGAGACCATTTTAGGGTTATTTGCTGCCTTATATCCTTACTGTAAAGGGTAACAGTAGCATTCTGATGTCTGCTACTGGGAGTGGAGGTGAGTGGGCTGTTGCAGTGTCTCTCTAGGGCAATGGAAAGCAACATTCCTGTTCCACCTTCTCAGTTTTGCTTAGCAGTGGGGGAGGCTTGGTGCTGCAGCCAGTGGTATGGCAGGAATCTGTACAGAGAATAGAAGATGAAAGGGTCCGGTGCTCCACATGAGCCGGAGGCATTTAGGATTAAGCTGCCTTTCCTATGTTACTTTCAGAGCCCTGAAGACTGGGAATCATTCTTGGTCTGGAGAAGGATAGCAAGTTGTTGACTCTGACTTCTGTCAGCACGGGTTATAGTTATCTCTTAAGCTGACAGAGTGGAAAAGCCTTGTAGGTTAATTGATTTGGACTCTGAATTTTTTCTGGTTTTCAGTCAATTTATGGTATTCTAATAAGCAGACCATTCAAGGGAATGTTCAGGAAAGGAATTGGGAAGGGAGAGGAAGATTGAGAGTTTTATTCCAACCTCTGCTAATTCAGAAACTATTTAACCCTTTTTGGGCATCTATGCTCATGCATTATGGGTGAGCTTGGTCCTCTTTTTGTGACTACCCTGGTTACTCACTTCACAAAAGGGTCATGTGGCATTTAAATATTCCAAGAGGTTAAATTGCTTTTTGTTAAATTTTCCCGGAAGTACTTCCTTGAAGCAATAACACCATGGAGAATATGTTCAGAGTGGGGTTGGTTTTTTTTCCTACTTTCTCCAACCTAAGATGTTAAGACTCAGAAATAAGATGAAAGCATCATTTTGCTGCGTGGTACTTGGAGAGACTTCCTGTGCTTCCAGAGCAGAACTCTGAAAAAAGTTTTAACATTTTTGTTTTCCAAGTAAACAACCATTTTAACGTTTCTGTTTCCTGGGTAACCTGGATGCCAGAAGCATCAGGTCTGACTGCTTTCACAAGAATTACTCTTCTGGTGCTGATAATTGAAGCACAGTGCCTGCAAGTGGAGTGGTGTCTTGAGCAAACAAATCATTATTGTAATGCAGCAGATGTACGCTGAAGGGGTACATTCTTTACCTCAACTCATAGTCTCCAGGGGATCAGTTTAGAAAACCATATTTTAAAGCTGTTAAACAGCACCTGTTTGTCTATTTGGAACACATATAGGGAATTTTCTATGTCAGATACTGATAAAAGCTAGAAATTTCATTGGTTCCCTGGGGTGTAATGGCTGTTTTAATGCCTGTGTCTGAAACTTCTGTAATAGGTAAATCACTAAGGTTACTCTGGTTTACAAAGCTGAACCTGCACAAGTAAGATAATAGGTAGGAGAGGGGAATAGCGCAGTGCTAATGAATGCACTCCATCTCCTTTCTCATCCATTTTTTCCACATATTATTTATTGTAGGGCTCCTAACAGTTCACTGAACAAAACTCTTAAAATCATTGTGAGGTGATTTTCCTTGACCTTGATGGATTAGTCTGCAAAGGAGCCTGTGCAGCCGACACTTTGCTGGTGGTATTCACTTGGGGGTTAGGTAGTCTCTGGATTTGGTGTTTAAAAGGAGAAATTCTGAAGCATATTAACTTCATGATTTATATTGGAAACAGTGTTAGCTGTTGTAAGCCAAGTCTTTTGCCATTGTAGGCATTCATTCACATGCACCATAGGCCTGGTTGTCATTTGCACAAGAAACAGTCCTCTAGGTCAGCTTCTATAGAATATGACCTTGAGGTATTTTATTTGTGATTCTTAGATGTTTAAATATTTCCTAAGTTTCTGAGCTAGTAGAGCGCTTTTGTTTCAACTTTCTTGGTCTCAAGTCTTCTTCCTCAGCTTGCTTCTTAGCATTGGTCTGCTATGCTGCACTGCATGTCGCACCGTCTCAAAGTGCATCTTTATTTTCTGTACAGTATCCTGCCTGTGCTTACCAGTTCGGGGATACGTGATTGACAGGACTGTTCAGGTTATGTAGAGGCACAGATGTCTCTTTCAAGTTGCATGTAAGGGTCAAGTTCTGTTCCTACTAAACCCAAAAGCATATAACCTGTGGTTTCACTAGTTAACTAGTTCCAAGGTTTGTCCAAATTTCTGACGCCAAGGGCAACGTTAAATTTGGATACTAATTATGGAGGATGCTTGTTTCACCAAAACAACATTTGTACTTGTATACAAATGGCAAGAAAAGATGTACATAGTTTCTGCTTTTCTTAAGAAATGTTTTACATGCTTGAGATTTCTAAATCCAGCTCTCAAAATCTGTGTCTTGAATTGTGGTTTTCAATTGAACAAGGAGCTAAAAAAGAGTCCGTTGCCCGCTTGTTTTTCAGTAGTTACCACACCCTTTTTTCTTCATTCCTGTAAACCAGAGCAGGAGCTCTCTGGCAGTAACTTCTGTAGTGTTTCAGCCCTTGCTGTCAGTCTCCCTGCAGTTCATTGTTTCAGTACCATGAGTATCATGAGTTGCCTGAGCTTTTACAGGCTGTATACCAGTTTTTCTTTCCTGTCAGAACTTCATAAACATTTGTGTAACCTAAAATTACAGCCTAACTTGTTTTCCTGTTTTGGTATCTCCAGATTCAGTTAAGGAATGCTAGAGAAAGGGGTATGGGCTCTAGTCCAAAAATGGCTTGGGGAAATAAATATTTGCATTTGACCCAGTAGGATATATTTCATTTTTTCAAATGAAACTTACTTTTCTCCTCGTGACTGTCCTCAAACTTCAGGTAATGCAAAGCTGAATCTTGGCACTGCAGTGTTCCTGACAACTCAAGTGATTTCTCTCCTGTTTTACATCTTCAAGTTCTATTATTGAGAGCTGTCTTGGATATGCTATGTTTGTCCTTCATTTGATTTTTTTCTTTCTTTCTTTCCCATTTTTTATTTATTTTGTTTTTGGACTTGATGATAGGTTATTAACATTTTGAAACTTTTCTATAATGCATTTCTTAGATGATAATGCAAAAGCAGGCTCTCAGGCTCTGTTCTAGTGTTCCCCTGGAGTGTTTTTGATCCTACTCAAACCAGCATGTAGGTTAAAGCGCCACAGTGAACATATTTGATTAGATTTTTATGCCAGTGGGCTTGTTCCAAGTAGTGGAGCGTGTCAGGTGCCTGGGGCTCCTGCTGTGTTAGAGCCCTGAGGGAAGGACATGGGTTGTAAGATGAAGTTTAGGTCAGAAGTTTGAGGAGGGACTGAGGAACTGAAATTACTGCATGGTTGAGGCACTTAAATGCATTTAAGACTAATTCTTGCTGTAGGTCAACGCTCTAACTTAGTCAACCAGCCAGTTGCCTAAGCTGGGCTACAGACAGTCACCAGGAATGTAGGGGAGCAGTATGGTAACGGAAACCTAGAAGGCCAGACTGCTCGGTTCTTCCAGATGCTTGGTGGTTAGGAGGTGGGTGGTACCAACTAGCTATGGTTAAGCTTTTAGCCCTAATGAGTCAGCTATAGGCAGGGGACTGCAAGCCAAGCCTTTGCCTTTCAGCTACGCTTCCTCTTAACCGGAGAGATGATGTCACCATTGTGTGAATGCTATATTACTTCTCCTTTTATGGAGATGAACAGGCTTGAAACTGGAGTCACTCATGCAGAGGAAGTGGGTGATAAAGGCCTGCTAGGGTGTTCTGTAACCGAGATGTGAAGCTTAAATTGTACATTCCCTTCTAGCCTCCCGACCTTTTTCTTTTCCCATCCCAAAAACAACTGAAAACAAAATTCAGGAGTTTGAAGCTCTATAAAATTATCAATTATGTCCATGTATTTAATGACAGCAGTTCAGCATTCATTCAGATTTATTGTTTTGCAGCAGAAGATCTGGCTGAGGACGTTTTATGTGCAAGATGTCTCTCTCTCGAAAATAAATTTTGGTTTAATTAAGTTTTTAATGTATGCTGAAAGTCCTGGAAGCAGTCTAAAATGTGGTCTTTTATTTTTGAACTGAAGAAAGTCAAGAATAAGTTAGATATTACATCTTTTTAATATAGCAGGCCTAATCTACTGATATTATACCATACTGTTGTATAGCTTAAATTTGAAGGATGTTTTACTTGCTGAATTTCTGGATGCTTGAGGTTTGTGCTTCTTATGATCACTTGATTGCTATGGTGATGAGAGCTAAAGAAGAGCCTAGATAAAAAGCTTTCCTTGCCAGCTGGTCTGAAATATAGAACTGTTGCTATAATTAACAAATGAGTTGTTATTCTGGATTGTTTTTAATAAGTGACTCTGTTTAGGATTGAAAAGCAGATGCAGATTTCTTTTAATCAGGCAGTTCTTGATTGTGTTATTATAAGCAGCTGAGTTTATGGTACCCAGCACATTCTCTTTTGCTGAGTAGGTTGCTTGCACAACTGACAATGGAGTAAAGGCAAGTGCTGACTGAAGTTGTGCAGTACGCCCATGTTGAATGATCCTTTAAAAAAAATAAAAATAAAGAGGGGTGGAGATGGCCTCTTGTCTGGGCAGCTGAATTCTGATCCACGATGGCACAAATCAGTATTGTATGGAGGGCATCTCAAGCAATTCTTAATTGGAAGTGTATCTAGGAGTTACGCTTTTGTATGCGTTAGCTCTTTGGCCCTTTGGTCGGCTCCAGTTTCCTGTTGCTCAACACATTATTTGAGTTGTCTGTCTGTACACAATTAGAAGAATTCCAGCTATCCCAATGACTGCTGCTTTGCAGTCCTGGGAAAGAATTTCCCCCGGATTGCAAACAGGAATGTTGCCTTTTATGGCAGTGTCTGCACGCTGCCGGTGACTTGCCCGCACTCGCAGGTACGTTCCTGCTGGCTTAAAGCAGAGGTGACTAACGCAGCTGCAGTGGGCCACCAGGAAAGTATAATGGGGGAGGAAAACATAATGCCGAGAGGATTTTGAACACTGTCTGTGAGTCTTCCTGCCTGAGCATCTTTCAACACCTTGCTCTGTGTTGAGGTGTGGAAAAATCCCATGCTTGACCCTTTGGGACTTCCTCAGGTCTCTCCAGGGTGCTTTTGCTACCTTCCCTCATTGGAATGAGGCTCAAAAAAGGCTTCTCAACTAAGTGCAGCAAAACTCGTCATGGTCAAGAGGTGTTCAATGCCAAAGAGCTTCTCAGTATTACCTGATGTTGGTCATCTTTTTTTGGTTGGGCAGTTGGTTTATCTGTTGGTTACCCATGGGGGTTTTTTCTGGGTTAAGGATCCTCTCCTGGAGAAAAGAGAAGGCATGCACTTTTCAAGTGCTTAGGGCTCCATTGCCTACATGAGGAGTCCCAGCTTGTATTTCCAACACTAGAGTTGGCTACTAGGAGTAAGGACTACCTTCCTTAGAGTTACCTCTTTCTTTTTGCTCCTTCTTTTTTTCCCTTTTTCTCAAATTGTCTTCTTAGAAGATCCTCTGTAGTACCTGAATGTGAGTATAACCTTTTCTTGGACAAGGGGGGCTGCTTGTTTATAGTCAAGCTTTTCAAAGTCAGACGTTATTCAGAGGGCACAATCTTTTCATATAGCTCCTTTGTGATAGAGAATTGCACCCAGGTGTCAGGCTACCAAAGAATACATTTCCTTAGGCAATCCATAAATGAGTCATTAGTTATTCCCCTGATCCACCCTCAAAGTGCCCAGTCATGCAGAGGGCTGGCGTGTGCCCGCTGAGCCCTTGACCCACTGGGAACCCTGGATGGGTGGGGCCTTTGGGGGTGGCTAACATCTACTCTTTGCCTGTTCCTCCACAAGAGGGGTACATATTTTACAGGCAATGAGTAAAATTCAGCACTTGAAAAAATGGATAATAAACCTGCAGTAGCTAGTTTTGAATACTTAATAATTTGCTGGGGTAAAACAAGTTGAGTGATGATTTTCTTCTGCTTGCTTTCTTCCAGTCTTAGCTCTTTCTGAGAACAGAGAACAGTATTAACAGGGAGAAAACCGATTGTTTTCCTCTAAATTTTTGTGCTCATCTGCGTACAATCAGTTTCCAGGAAAGAAGTTAAGCACAGGAGTTGCCTATCTGTAGTGTGTGAATCTAGCGTTTCCATTATTGGTTTCAGAATAACTTAAGAAAAGATAGACTCTCAAACTTGGTAGGTTTACCTGCTTTCCTTATTCCATAAAAACATCTCCAAAGGGTAGATGTGCTTCTCTCTTTACAAAACGAATTTATAGGAAGCTTTGACAGTTACCAATTGCTGAAATAATTTTAGAGTAATCCAGTGAATTTTATGTTCTTATGGGTCTTTGAGCCTCGCGTTCTCTCTCTTTAGAGGTTAAACTTTAGTTCAGCACAAAATTGGGGCTAAGTGTGGAAAAAGAAAAGAATGACAGTAAGTGGATGAAACCTAACGGCTGTGTTTCTGAGGTTCTCAGACTGGATGATCCAATACGCTTCTAGTCTTGACCTTAAGAAAAAAACCAAAATCCCAAAAATCAAATAAAACCAAAATGAACCTGCACTAACAGGGACATTTAGTTTGGTGGCACAGTCTGTTCTGTAAGTGGGTACTCTCAATAGCTCTTGTGGACTGTCTGTGAAGGACTTGCTGTGCCTCAAGTCCATTCCATGTCTGAGTAGGTCTTGCTGCTCCTGTGATGACTACAAGCTACTGAGGCTATTGGGGTGTAGGCATAGTCACTCTCCAGTCTGCCCAGTGTCCCCAGGTAGTTTCTGGTGGCATGGGAGAGGAATGGGATATAGATTGGAGGTATGAGGGTCACAGGGTGGAAGGGTGGATGAAAGGTGAAACCAAAGCAGACTCCGGGAAACCTGTTCACACAAAGTAGTGAGGGAGCAGGAGGATGAAGGCATGGTGAAACGACTGTGTATGAGGAAGTGGAATTATAGGTGAAAGCTGAAAGGAGGTTAAAGATGTGGGAGAAGATAGCATGGATAGGCTGGGTGAAGTAAGTTCTGTAACTGGAAAGATGTTATCATCCACAGCTGGAAATTGAACACAGGAATTAGTATGTCTACTGGTATGTCAACATGAAAAGGTTTCTACTGTTACCAGTTGCTCTGTTAATACAACAGGGGATGGTGACACAAATAAGTCAGCTGTGTAGGACTTAGGCTGCTGTTCAGTGTTGTAGTTTTCAAGTCTATTTCGTACAAAATAAGTAACAAAAACTTGTCATTGAGCTTCCAGTGTTTCTTTTAGGGTTGAAAGCCACTGTTTAATCTGAGGTTTTGGCACTTTGGGATTTGTAATAGTTCTTGTCCTGTTGTGTCCTTCCATTTCCACTGCTCTGCTGATAACTTTTGTAAGTCAGTATGAGCCCAGTATAATGACAAGGGAGAGGGCTGAAGAACAACAGATGTACATAAAATTATCGCTCTGTGGTAAAGAAGCATTCATTGAGGGTTCTGTATTGTTTGTAGAAAAATTGTAATACAAGCAATATTCTTTCTGGATGAAGAAAATTAAATTGTAATGGTGCTTTGGCAGATGGTGGGAGATTGACCTCTATTGCCAGAAAAGGGGTTACCTGGCCATGTTTCTGAAGTACTCTTCTGAAGTTTCTGAAGTACTAGGTCCTGGTTTTGTCTTTGGTGCTGATTTCATATTGTCACAGAAATTTAATTTCAGAGTCTCAGCCTAACTACTTTTTAAATAATTTTATTCTAGATCGAGAGGATCAATCCATCCTTTGCACGTGAGTATTACAGTTGTCAACATGGCTGGATGTCAAAGTCCGTGTTAAAAATCTTGGTTGCATGACTGTCTTGATTGTAAATGCTGGGGGTGGGCTCAGTAAATTAGGTAATAGTACAGACTTAAGCAAGATCCCACTACAGTTCCTCCAATATTTATGTAATCCTTTCTGCAGAATATTTCTCCTAAGAACTGAAGGAAGAAGGGAGGTTTTGAAAGAGCCCCTGTGCTCAAACTCCTAAAGAAATACAGCTTTGACAATGGAAAAAGCTTGGAGAAGTCCTTCAGATTTGAGGCAGCCATTAAGTGCATTCATACTGATGAGGCAGATAAAGTAACAGATACTCTTGGTACAGCAATTTCTCTTCTAGATGCAGCAAAATTTGTTGGCCCTCAGTTCTGTGCAAGGAATTGGTATGTTTCTTCTTGCAGTCAGGAGGCTTTCTTTTGAAAGACTCTTTCATTACCTAGCTAGGTGAACCCCTAGCTCTACAGCAGCCTCCAGATTATTCCTCAGCTACTTGGCAATCTTTACATTCAGGTGTCTAGAAAGCATAATTCCCTCCATCCACATGTACAGAAACTGCACCCAGTGGCAAACTGGCAGAGGGGTAGCCTGCAGTCCAGCTACACTGCTACCATTTGCCAGTACAACTTGATTTTCCTTGGTTTTGATGGAGGTGCCATAATGGCTGGAATGCAGTTAAGGAGCTCAGTTAGCCCTTTTGGGGTTAGAGCATGTCTCCCTACGTCTTGTTTGTGAATGAATTGCAGATTTTCTTTACAGAGGTGAATCAGGAGCTGGTAAGACAGAGAACACCAAGAAGGTCATTCAGTATCTGGCTCACGTTGCTTCCTCACACAAGTCTAAAAAAGACCAGGTAAGACCTGGGTTTAATGATGCTTTATTTCTGTGCTGACTTTGGACAATAAATATATACTGGCTGATGTTGGTAAAAGCTATATTGCTTAATAAAAGCCTAGGTACTAGCATTTATCAGAGGACTGAGGAGGACAGTGAACTATGAAACAATAAACATTTGCAAGCCAGGGAACGTTGTCCTAAGTCGTAACTCCTTTGAATTCAGTGGGACTACAGTGAGATAAACTCATCCACACCCTCTTGGATTCGTGGGCAGGTGCATGAACAAGAGACTCTATAAGTGAAGCATCACCCATACTGATTTTTTACACAGCTGTATTGCTTATACCTAGTCCAGGCAGCGTAAAACCTGTATAGATTAGGTCTGGCTATCACAACTGGAGAATCACTGAAGTGATAGGCTACTGGACATCAGCTGAAAACTTTAAAGTTGTAGGAAAACATTAAAAGGGTGGAAACAGCCAAGTGTTAGCAGCACATGAAAGGAGGGTGGTGGTGATGGTGGGAGGACTTTAAAAGATGTCTCACTTATATTTTTTTCCCCCTCCCTCTCCCCCGATGGACTATTGCCGAATTCGTCAGTTGTATCCTCGTAGGTGAGCTGCACGTTTACTGCACGTTCTGCACCAGGAATGCGTTTTCTGTCCCATTGTGTGATTTTTTTGAGCAGCTTTTCACTCCACACCAATATCACTTTCTGCGGCTAAAACAAATCCATAGACAATTCACAATTATTTTTTTTTTGTGTGTGTGTAGTGCACAGTAATCTTTTTGTGAGGATGTTCAGTTAGAGACTGAAGTAATATCAAGGATCCTTGTGTTCTGTGCTCAATGCTAGTTTGCGTTTAAGGGTTTTTTTAGCAGGATTTTCCCAGGTATACCATTTGAGAAGTATTCCCCCAGGGCAATAGCACTGGACCAGGCTTTCCTAGAACCATAAGCAGCTAGTGTGTGTGTGTGGTGTTCCTAGTGAGGTAAAAGTAGTTAGGTGTTTAGTTTTTTGTTCCCTGCAGTGCGATGTGACTGCAGGTTGCAAAGAAACATTGAGAGGAAGGCTGCTCTGCAGCTAGAGCGTTCCAGGCCTTGTGAGCTTGTTAGCCAGAGCTGAACACATTGGAAATGTTCACTGGTGAGCTGTGTAATGAAAGCCAGATGCCAAACGTGCCCACTGTATCTCTGCATAAGAGTTTTCCCATAGTAGCTTAACGTGTGAGTGTAGAGTGTATAAATAAGAAGGCACCTCTGCATGCAGGCATACCATGCGTGTGCACACACATAGTAATAAGTAACTTCTGGAATCCAACCAAAAAAAACCTTTCTGTGTGCCAAACGTTCAGACATATGAAGGCTTTTTCCATGGTCTGTCAGTAGCTGAATTTAGAAACACTCTCCTTTTTTTTCTTTTTCTTTTTTTTAAGTGTGGAAAATAGAATCATGGGGTTGCATTAAGTATTCTTCCACTGCTTATCCTTGAGCAAAATTTCAACCACTGAAGCAGGACAAGCAGTCTGCTTGGGAGAAAAAACAGTCCTAAGTTGGACTGGTTGATGGCTGGGTTTGGGTTTTTTTTTTTGTCCTTTTCTTTTTTTTTTTTTTTTTTTTCTGTAAGTTTTGATTCTTTTGAAAAGTCCTGGAGCTTACATTTTGCTCCACTTTTGTGACTAACCAGTAGCACTGGCCTTATTAGAGAGGATTTTGAACTGTAGTCTTTGAATGTTAATTGGTAATGAGTGCTCAATGCAACAATTCTTTGCAAACCTTAAACTTCAAAATAGAATATAAGGATTAATGGAGCTGAGTATGTTAATTTTTTTGAGGATCTCCGGTATACTGGTCATGGCAGATTTATTTCTTAGGGTTGAATATGATAGTGTCAAACCTTTATGCTGCAAGACTAGCCATAGAACTTAACCGATGATAATTTAGGAAGGAGTGCTGCTGTATTTACCAGAAAAGTTTCTTTACTGTCTCCTATTAGCTGTTTTGTATGTAAACCCCTGTTTTTCCATGTGCCACAGCAAAATTGGATTTATAAAGCATATTCTTCAAGTCTAGCTGTCATGTTTTGGAGGCTGTGGCAGCTTCCCCCAATCCCAGTGCATTAGAATATTCACCTAAATAGCTTCTAGCTGCATGGTGTGATTACTAAGCACATTGAGGCTGCTTTGGAGGACTACTGAATCTAATTATATAAACACTTTTTTTCATTTGATGGAACTTTATTTATGGAAGTTGAGCTTGGTGTTTTCCCATGTTTAGTCTCTGCTTCTCTACTGACATTGTAAGTCACGTAATAGGTTTTTCAAGATGAGAATCTTTGTAGCTAATCAGAAATTCATGGGTAGTAGTTGTTAATGCTTAAATATTTGTAATGAATATTGGGTTATTGATGATCTTTCTCCCTTCCCCATCCAACCCACTGTTATTGGGACTCAGGTATTTGAGAATCTCTCTCAGCAAATCCCTAGAATGTAAAGACCAATGCTAGAAAAAAGCCTACCAATACAGAAAACCCAAACACCCTCCCCCATTATTTAGTGTTGTAAATAACATGCTGTTAAAGCTAGCTGGGATTTCTAGATGCTTTTCTGCATATTTCCTGAAGAATAAATGGGTGGCAAAACTTCTACCTTACATAGAAATCATTCCAAAAAGCATATTACATGCAAAAAAAAAATCAGAGGACAAGATAGATGTCAAGGATTTTAGTTGGTTTTAATTGGTGTTGTAATTCCAGAACAGGAGGAGAGTGTACTGAAGAATGTATGCTGCCCAGCCACAGGCTAACAGATCCAGTGGCTGGTATTGCTTCTGTTGTCATGAGGAATATTGTGCATACTTCATATGCATGCCAAGCATTAAATGAATTTATTTCAGGTCAAGGAGTGGCAGTTACAGGTGTCAGAAAATTGGCAGCGTCTTAATGATAGGCACCTTAGAATTTGTAGAAAGCTTGTGATGGACAGCTCTATGTTGCAGCATTTTTACTTGGCGAAATTACCCATTGTATAATAATAATAATAAATAACAATAATAATAATGAAATCTCTGCCTTCAGTAAAATTTAAGGAAAAAAAATACCAACAAACCCCACCCAAAAATTTCTTTAAAGTTTTAAAGATAAAAGGATTGTCTTTTTAAATAAAGAGAGTGTACAGTGCATGCCAGTGAGGAATGTATACGTCACAGTAATCTCAGCCACTTAATTTTACATGCCATTGCCATGGCATGCTGAGAAATTGCCCTTTCTACTGTATTGGGGTGCTAAGACAAGTCATGAGAGCTAACTGACTTGACCAACTAACTCTTCAGCATTTTCCTTTCCCTCAAGCTCTATATTGCTGTGTTGCTGAGCTGGCATCCTCTATGCCTATTGCTACTTCGGTGGTTCAAGAGACCTAATTGCCTCTAAACTACAGTTTACTGACACCTACTTGACAATAGTGACACTTTCTTCCTGAAATTAACAGGAAGGTCTTGTAGTATGGATTTCTATAAACTTTTGATCTTTGTGTAGCTAAACATGACCTTAGTTTTATTTTTAGCCAAATAATTCAAAGAGACCTGATGTCAAAGCCTGACTTCTATTTAGAGATAAAAAAAATCTCTTCCCTCCTTGTTCCATAGTTGAGTTGAAACACTATGTTAGTGGCATCTCTCACTTGCATAGTGGCAGATTGCAGTCATAAAGGCCTAGGACTTCACGGGAGAATGGGAAAGAGGAATGAGGTGAGGGAAGAGAGTTCCAACTTCAGTAAGTGTGCTAGGATAGCGGGAGAAATGTTACTGCCACACAGTTCCAAGGACTGAACCTGGGTTTCAAGATTTTCTTCTTACAAAGCCACACGCTGGCTCTGTTGTGAGACAGGGGATGTCCCATCACAGGTACCTGTCCCAGGCTTTAGCTCCCTTGTTATACATACTTGACAGTGAATGAAAGTGTTTGCAGCAGCTGACTCTGCTGTACACGTGCAGTTCTGCAGGGACTGAGGGTCTTGTTTGGCCTTGAACTTTGCAAGCATGAAGTGAGGTGATTATGGAAGTAAGAAGTAAAGACTTGTAGTGCTTTGTACAGTTTCCCATGTATATTCCTGTTTTTCATTTTTTTAATTTTTATTTTTATTGCATGTATTTTTAGAGAGACTGTGTAAGGACTAATCTGTTTTATAATGCACTTTGAGAATGAATGGCAACAATTTTCCTTTAGAAATACCCTTAAATAATTCCCCCATAACTTCTAGTTCTCATGAATCAAACTTCATTTCCATCCGTTATGCACAGGAACTCTTGAGTACTTACTGATAGCTGCTAAAAAGAGAAACATTAATCTAAACTGTCAACTTCTGTCTCTAGGTTCTTTAGGTTAATCTTGAAATATGTAGAACACCATGCTTTCAGCACAGGGGACGCGTAATTTTTAAAAACAGCCAGGGATATATATATAGAGCCTGCAGGGAAAGGTGTATATGCTCCAGTGGTCTAGTGCTTGGCAGGGATAAAGGTTCTGAATTTTCTTTTTCTACAGCTCCAACAGTTTGTGTTCCTTGAGGGGAGGAGTGTGCGAATACGGCAACAGAATGCAAGCTGTCTTGCAGTTTGTGGGATTCTCTTTTTTGTGTGCCTCCTTACAAAAGAGGGTTTTTGCTTGTTTGTATTTTGGAAGATGTAGACTCTTAGTGCAAGCTTTTTGGTTTTGTTTTGTTTTTTTTTATAACATTAGACCTTTTCAGGCTAGCTTCTTAACCTACTACTAGCAGAATTCTAACCTAGATGGCAAGACACTTCTGGGATGAGAGCCTGATCGTGGATGGTATAGCGTTTTGCTTTGATCCTGGGAAGTCTGTGGGATATTATGGCCAAGTGACTTTCTTGTTAACAGAAAGACAGCAATGGGATGCCCTTGTGCTGAGGAAAGAAATAAGGCACATTTGTGAATGTTTCTGTTTTACTCAGGTAACTAATGAGTTTCCATTGAAGGTTTAAGGGATCATCTCCTAAGGTTTAATACGGCTTCTTTGCAACAGCTGCCAAGCTATTGTGAATTGAAACTTCAGCGCTGGTTTGACCCAAAGTTAAAGCAGTAAACCACAATGTACTTTGTTAATTTCTGATTTCTCTTTAGGGAGAACTGGAGAGACAGTTGCTCCAGGCTAATCCCATCCTGGAGGCCTTTGGAAATGCCAAGACAGTAAAGAATGACAACTCCTCAAGATTTGTGAGTATTACTATCCAGCATGGGTGCCAGTATTCTACACTTTCCAGAGGGAAGACTTGGTTTACTTTTGGGTAAATAGTCTGTGAGTGACGTCCATCAAATTAATCTGAGATGTGAATTTAATTCAGTGGATTATCTAGACTAGACCTGGTAGGTCTCTGGAATGAAGGAACCTGACTCTGTGCCAGGATCTTTGCTGATTGGTATTTTGAGTTTATTGCAGTCAATTTTATCTTGGAGAGCAAATACTGATCGTTATTTTACTTGCTCTGGAGAACAACGGAGAGGTTTAAGAGGCAGATGAGGGAGCTAGAGCTGGAACTAAATTAAAATGGTTAACGCCAACGTGGTGGGAGACAGAACTGTCCAGATCATATAGCACATGAAACTGAAAGGACCTGGGTTGTAGGAAATCTAGGTGCTAAAACATAATGAATTTGAATTGTAGACTGAATGTCAGAAAGTGTTCAGTGTCTTGTTTAAATCGCTGTTGTGATCAGCAGGGATTGCCTATTGGCTGACCTTCTGTTTTGCCTAAAACCGGTCTGACCTGTTTTGAATTTCCTTTCCTGAATTAAAAAGGAAAAGTTTACCTCTGCTGTATTTACTGCTCTTACTACATAGAATGAATATTAATTTTAATGCTATTACCTTCCTCTTAGGGCAAGTTCATCAGAATCAATTTTGATGTCAACGGCTACATTGTTGGAGCTAATATTGAGACCTGTATCCTTTTTGTAACCACTGAAAAGAAATTAAAGGCTACAGAGTTGGCAATAATGGTACACAGAAATCTCTTCACAACTCACTCTCTTGTTTGTCAGGTCAAGAAAGTGGTAGGGAGCACTTAAATTTATGCTAGCGAGATTTCTGTTGTAGTCTTCTGTTTCTTCATTTATTATTTTGTGACCTTTGTGATGATCGTGGAAAAACTTTTCTGAATTCTCATCTTACGAAGTTGAAATGGAAGCATAAACTGCAGCAAGATGAATAGCTTTGGAATTTCATAAGCCATTCTCACTTCTGCCCAAGGCAAGCAGGGATGGATGGCCGCTGTTTTTCTGTGGTTTTTTATCAGTTATAGCCATCATTCGGAGGCTGGCAGAACTGAGACCTGAAGCTCAGTGGGTTGTAGACTAATAATGATTGCTAAATAAATACCTCTGTTAATTGCCACGAGGAGAACAGCAGGTAGTGTGAGTTTTTTCTCCTGCCACAAAATAGGAAGTGATATGTATGTCCTGCCATATGCCTTGACTCTCTGAAGATCTCCTGGAGAAGTCACGTGCAATTCGTCAAGCCAAAGAGGAGAGAACCTTCCACATCTTTTACTACCTGCTATCTGGGGCAGGCGAGCATTTGAAGAGTAAGTATGATGTTGCTGTAGTTATGGGGTTGCCAAATCACAACGACGGATGGTCCAAACCCAAAACACTTGTAATAGGCTAGGACTTGTTCCTTCATAGTTTCTAGGTTCTGCCTTTAGATATGGTTGCCCCTCCTCCATTTCTTCACAGCACTCATACATCCCTCTGCCTTCCCCCTGCACTTCTCAGTTCCTGAAAACTTGCTTCTCTGGTTCCTTCCTGCACTTGTCTCCTTGCCAGCAATGACTCTACGCCCTTCCTTATCTAAATCACTGTCCCGTGTTTAGTCTCGTCTCTCCTGATGTAAACGGTCATACTGTGATGTACTCGGCATTTAACTTAATGGAGCAAAGCTACTGGCACCTAAGCAGCTCTCTAAGTCTAGGATCCTAGTGCACGTAATGGAGCCTAGTAATCAGGGTCCATGTTGTCAGGAGAGGACTTTTCTCATAATTGCTACTGTTTTAAGAGCTATATATTAACTTTTTTTTTCGCCTGACTTGAAACAAATGAGGTGTCTGAAATGAAAGCCAAATTTACTTTCAAGTTAATCCCTGCTTCTTATAGACTTAGGGCATAATGATGATTGACGCTGCTTTGGTGGAATAGTCCAGAGGAGAGAATAGAAATAAATAAGGCAGAAAAAGCTCCAGTTTTATCTAAACTATATTAAATATTCAGCTTGCAGTAAAACTGTGCTTAATTCCAGATCCCTCCAGCACCTGCTAGCACTTGCAAGTCAGAAATTTGATCTCAGTGGTAGCTTACTGTCTATTGAAGAAAAGAAAAAAAAAAAGAAAAAAAAAAAGTAAGGGGGGAAAAAAAAGCCATAGTAACTTCTTTCTCAATTCTTTCCTAAGCTGATCTGCTGCTGGAGCCTTACAACAAATATCGCTTCCTTTCCAATGGGCATGTTACGATCCCGGGGCAGCAAGACAAAGATATGTTTCAAGAGACCATGGAGGCAATGAAGATCATGGGCATCCCAGATGAGGAGCAGATAGGTATGAATCCTCTGAAGGGCTTGAAAATACAAGGAAATGGAAGAAGGAACAGATCATATCTCTCTGGAGTTTTGGGTTTTTTGTTCTGGGGTTCTTTGTTTAGAATTTTTGTTGGTTTTGTTTTGTTTGGTGTCCACCCCTGCCACCCTCTCTCTTACTCTCCCCAAGTGAACTGTGTGCAAATAATAAACTTCACTGGCTTTGGAGTGATGCACTTCAGGATCTACCTGAGGTAGATCAGTTTATACACTTAAGGTTAAAAGTCAAGCAGCTAATGAAAACACACTTGTATTTGCTGGTTTTGTTCCTAATCTGAGGGCTGTATATGCAATTTTTGAATAACACATCCAAGATACAAGAATCCCCTCGTTCTCTCGTGCGGTGAGTGGTTTGTGTGCTCCCCCTATCCCTAAACAGTGGCTTTAAACTATCTAATCCAACCACTGCTGGATTAATACTTTGAGAATAGCCTCGTCGTGGTGCTTTTCTTTCCAGCTTAACACTGAACTGCTGATCAGAAATTAATATTGTCTGATTCTGGGAGCGCAGTACCGTGAAAGTGAGGCCAGAATTGCATGCAGCTAACACAAAGTGCAGTGATACGTATTCACCAGAGCTCTCTGCTGTCTCGTTTACTATCTGCCTCGCTGGTTGGGAAACAGTGTTCTGCAAAATCTCAGTGTCTAAGGCCTTCTGAAACTAGGACTGTTTTTTCTCTACACTGAAGTAAGCATCTGTGGTGGTTCGAGGTCACCACCTCCTCTGCTGGAGACTGCAGCTCTTGTGGCTGTAGGAAGTATGTGCCTGTGCCTTGACTATTGCTCTACACGGTCCAGCCTGCTATAAATCCACACTGTTGGTATCCACAGTGTAATATACTTTGTGATATCCTGAATCATCTAAGACTGAAGCTGTTGTAAGGAGGTGAAGAGAAATTTGCCTAAACTGAATACAGCAACTGGAAGCCTAATTTATTGTCAGGATGTCCTACTATGCCCAGGATTTTTGAGTTGGAGTTTTTAATGTATTCTCTAGGGCATGTCTTTGCTGTCATGTCCAGCCACTAGGGCAAGGATAGCTTTAGTGTTTTGCACTCACTGTTAAAAGTGTGAAATGCATTAATGTTCCTTATAGGCTTAGAAGAATAATACATACAGTAGCTGGCTGGATGGTAGGCTTCCTTAGTTTTGATGTAAAGTCTAAACATTAACTGACCTCCCATATGAGACATCCAACTAAGCTGTCTGTCCAAGTGTCAGGACTCTAGATTCAGCTGCCAAACCGCAGGTTTTCATAACATGCCACCAGGAACATACGTATTTCTTTTCTGTTAGTCCTGATGTGGCATATATGGAGCCTTTGGTTGCTTTGCTAGCAAAAGAATATTGTTTTAAAACACATGTTTCTGTAGCAGGTAGAAATTAAAGAACATAAAAATCTTTGATACAAGATTGCCTTTGCATGTGACTGGCAGTTTACTTTGCTCAAGGCAACTAGAAGCTGTTATGCATTGAGCTTTGATTGATAGATGGTGAAAATTGAATTGATGCTATGGCTTTGAAAAATGTCTTTCCTGTTCTAGCATCTGATGCTGCTTTTGTGATACGCCCCATTTAAGCAGTATGAATATATAATTAGCAACGGGTGGGGTGCTTCAGCATGTAATTAGTAATAGTTATGGTACTGGCACTTTCACCCACAGCGTGCTGCCCATCGTACATTAGAATGTGTGTCTGTATGGACTACAGACCTTGGCCAGGGAGCTGAAAGTGACATGTGGTTAAAGAAACAAAATCTGCCGCCTTGTAATTGGTTCGTACTCTTAATAGCTGTCTCTTTCCTGTATTTAACAGTAGCCATTGAGGAAAATACTGAATTTTGTTCCCAACAGAGAAAAAATGTTTTATCAAAAAAGTATAGATGATGTGGGATGGCGCATTACCCTCAGTCCTGTCTTCCACTTTACTACAGTGATGTTGAGAATGGGTGAATTTCCAGACTGCAATTTCAGTAAAATTACTGAACAGAGAGTTGGTTCTGTTTTACCTCAAACCAGGACAGTACTCTTGTGTAGGAGGGATAGGGAAAGTCCTTCTGTGTTCTGAATGGGAGTCACAGAGAGGAATTATCTGTGGTATTTTTTCCCAAAGTCCAGAAAGATCTCTGGTGTGTTGAGAAGGGTCTCTTAGCCATGTCAGGAAAGGTAACTGGGTCATATAAGGGCTTTTGGTAGTGTCTGACACTAAGCTATTATTATTACTTTCAAAGGTCTGCTGAAGGTTATCTCAGGTGTTCTTCAACTTGGCAACATCGCCTTCAAGAAGGAGCGTAATACAGACCAGGCCTCTATGCCAGACAATACAGGTAACTAATCTCCTTTTCCCACCCCGAAGAAAAATGCAGGAAAAAAAGCCTACAGGAATGTTTCGCAAGTAGAAGAATGTATTACAGTATGTAGAGAATGCTGGAGTCCTGTTTTTCTGTAAGGTGAATTATTTGTCGAAGGAGCTGACGTGCTCCTTCATACAAATACACAGTTTTGCCAGGCGTGGGTTTGCAGCCGCCCATGGGCAGGAATGTGGCACTGTTCTTGTGACAGGGCCAGGCAGGAAGTACATGTGATGACCAGATGAAAAGGATTATTCTGCTGGAATACGTAGCGTGTGTGTATTTCGACCAAACTCCTACGAATCTATATTATCAGAGTTTGGGGAATGTTCTTTCCTGACTTTGTAGGTAGACTTTCAACTGTAGGAGCAGTGAAGTGGATAGTTCTGTGGTGGATATGAAGTATGTATACATTTTTTAATTGCACTGCCCATCGTAATGTGTTTAAATAGTGTCATGTCAGGTTTCATGTGACAGAAGGCTTAGCTCTTAGACCTTCATTATAAATGTACTGCAGAAATAAGAGATGTTCCTACTTTATCTTTAAGTCTTTATATTGTTTGACTATTATTATTACAGAAAATATGCTCTAAATGGCATTTTGGGGAGGAGAGCAAACCATTTGGCTTTTGGATCTTGAATCTGAAATAGAGAATCACCTCAAAGACTAATAGTGGATGAAGACAGAACAATTAGCTTATGAAGTCGGTTATTGATTTGATCATGAAGTCTGTTACTTGACGTATGTTTAAATTGATCACAGACTATGAACTTTCTAAAGCTTCCATGTTATGACTTAGTGGTATGAGAGTATTGATTCAAATTTACTATCGTGGCTTCTGGAGAAAATCAATAACCTGTAGTATGGCTTGCCAGAGTCGTGGGGGGAATTTTGTGGTTTTGAAGAGACCTTTCCTTGCCTCATTAACCAGTTCTTCATTTAACATTTTTATAAGCTGTTTCATTACTATCTGGGGAAGGCAGTTGCGGGAATGCTTTTTTATTTCTCTTGCTTGCTGTGAAAAAACCAACAGAACGTTAATCTCTTTGTTGTTTCCTCTTGCTGTCTTTAGCTGCTCAGAAAGTGT
Organism: Nycticryphes semicollaris; assembly: GCA_013400055.1. Taxonomy (NCBI): domain Eukaryota; kingdom Metazoa; phylum Chordata; class Aves; order Charadriiformes; family Rostratulidae; genus Nycticryphes; species Nycticryphes semicollaris. The sequence goes on along the minus strand of VXBJ01000704.1, from coordinate 2,126,909 downwards.
CTCACCTTTTGGGTATCAATGTGACCGATTTCACTAGAGGTATCCTGACTCCTCGCATCAAAGTTGGGCGAGATTATGTCCAGAAAGCTCAGACCAAAGAGCAGGTATGCATTCTCTAACAATTAACAAGTACTTTAGTCTTTAATCTTGCCGTCATGAAGCTAGCAAACATGTTAAGGGTTTCTGTAGCGTTTAATAAGCATCTTTATGACTGCAATGTGTGGCAACCCTACTTGAATAATGTAACATACATACCGCTTCTGATATTTGCTAACTTAAGCTGTATAAGGATAGAAATCACCCTGCCCCTGCAGTTTTTGTCATCTGGACAAAAAAGAAAAAGAAGAAAAAAAAAACAACAAACAGTGCAACTCCTCTAATTTTGGTGACTGGCTGTCCCAAGGGAATAAGTTCCTTCAGCGCTGTAGGCAAAGATGACATTTTCAAGTTGCTGCAATCTAGAAAGCATCGGTTTTGAGTTGATCGGCTACTAGGATTGAAAAATTTTCTGTGCACCCTTGAAACTGATTGTATATTTTGTAACACTCTAAATGAAACCTGATCTAGAAGCTATTGGCCTCCTGAGTGGAGCTAAGCTCCTGTGCTTACTCACCACACCAATTCATCCCCATAATATGAAAGGGACTAGGAAGAGAGTGAAGTCTAGAAATAGTCACAGGCTGCCTTTCCATCTTGATATTTAATTTCTAACTATACACAGTATTTTTGTGTCAGTCACAGGTAGGATAGTGGATGGGAGGAGGGGATTTGGCTTCACAAGTACTAAGTTACAAAAGAATTTAAAGGTTTTTCATTGGGCCTATGAAATGTGATATGTTACTATGGGCTTTGGAGATGACTGGGCATCACTTTTTAATTTCTCAAATACCAGGCATTGGTTTCTTCAGTGGGCAGGATCCTGAAATTTGGCTTTGACACACTGATTTAGTAAGCCAAATGCTTAATTTTTTTTATGGAGTACTGCCATGCCATCTACTTTCATTGGGAATAACCACTGAAATGAGCCTTGTTCAGTGAGTTTGGTGGTGGACAGAAAAATCTCAGACTGCAGTTGGCCATTAGGTGCCAAAACAGTGTAACCTGTGCCTTACTTTGGATTATAATATAACTCCTGATCTTGGTCTTTTTTTTCTATTTAGGCTGACTTTGCCATTGAAGCGCTGGCTAAAGCCACTTACGAACGTATGTTCCGGTGGCTGGTTATGCGTATCAACAAGGCATTGGATAAGACCAAGCGACAGGGTGCATCCTTCATTGGAATCCTTGACATTGCTGGCTTTGAGATATTCGAGGTAAGGACAAGTCAGGTCCTTGCACTCTGCACAGTTTACTATTGAGCAGAGACCACTAAAGGAAAACACTTCAAAACTGTAAAAGAATAGTATACTTTTGGAAAGGATGTGTATTCCACATTTGTTATTTGAGATTGCTTCTGACGTGAACTGTCAGATAATTTATTCAATAACCTAAGTGGTTCATTCTTTAGTATTTTATGCATTCTGTAAATGTTTTATCTCATTACTATATATTCTGGTGCTTGCATCCTTGTAGGCATCTGCATCAGAATTATTTCAGTTTCACAGTTGGAGGTTTTCTTGTTTCTTGATAGTTCACAGTTTAAGAGTTTACTCTTAAACTGTCTTTAAAAAGTCTTAAAAGTCTTTAAAAATGTAATGTAGATTTATGGTTCTATTAATTGGTCCAAAACCATTTAAAGGATGGTCCACTGAAACCTGTTGGTGTCATTTAACAATTGTCAGAAATGGTTTCTTATTCATCCTGATCAGTTTTGGAAAAGAAGACAGGTTAGACCAGTGCCAACATACATTCTGACCTATGTGTGCTCCTTTCTGCAAGAAGGATGAAAATCAGGGATCAGAAGTGTCACTTCACGTACAGCTGAATTGATTTAACAGCTTAGGAATTACTGAAACATGGAAGAATTAAAACAGGACAACTCTTTTCAGCAGCTGCGTTATATGTAGCATGGTCTAACATGAAAATCCACCCTTGATTATTAACCTTGTCCTTACGGTTTGAAGAAAGCTAGAGATGTTGAAGAAATTTCCCTCACTTTCCTTGCTCCGATTTTTATATATGAGGATTAAAAAGGGACTTTCCAGTCCACATGCTTTTAGGAATTTGTCTTCAGGCTTCTGTTGCTTCCTCTTCCTATGAAGAGGACCTACCAGCTCTGAGTTTGTGAGAAAACTGGGGTCTTTTCTGTTCCCGGGTTAAGTAGCTGCAGTAAATTCTTCTGCTGTTTACAACTAAAGATTCTTTCACAATGTCTGAGGAACAGGGTGTATGAACTTCCCTAGGGATTGCAGCAGTGATGCAGTGGCAGGAAAAGGAGTTCATAAGCAAATGGGGCTATTGAAAAAGGGCTTTCCACCCAGCACAGAACACTAGCTTAAAGTCATGAATTATAAATGTGATCTTTCGAGCTAAGACAATAGTAGGTGTGTCTTAAAAAGCAACTGTTCAAACTTCTTTCTTTTTTTCTTCATTAGCTAAACTCCTTTGAGCAATTGTGTATTAACTACACAAATGAAAAGTTGCAGCAGCTCTTTAACCACACCATGTTCATTTTGGAGCAAGAGGAGTACCAGAGGGAGGGCATAGAGTGGAATTTCATTGACTTTGGCCTGGATCTGCAGCCCTGCATTGACCTCATAGAGAAGCCGGTAAGCTTGTTCTTCCACTGTCAAGCATCAGGAAATGGCTACACTAATTTTGTCATTGAGCATAACTTTACCATTAGACTAGTAACTAGCTCATGTAGTCCTCTGCTGACACTGTGGAGTGCCTAGAAGCAGAAGTGAACAGTTTCCTTTTTGTCTGAAAATGTGTCACGAATAAATCTGTTAGTATCAATTCCGTAGGAAATATTATTTGAAATCAGATCTAATCAGCCACTCTTTCCTCTCACGAAATAGTCTTCCTTTGTGTAGATCTGCGTGATGCTAGATGCATGCATGGCTTAGCATAAGTAGTGTGAACTTCCTTACTTAACTATAAGTGTGATGAGAATCAGTGAATATCTGTTGCTTTTGTTCTGTTCTAATGAAATGTGGAAATCTTTAAATTTTGTAATGTTCCAATAGTAAGGACTAATTTGTGAAGTGTTGTGCTGTGGTCGTCTGCATTTAGACACCTGAATATTTGGAGAGCAGTGTTGATAGTATTCCTTCTTAAAAAAGATTTTTTTTTTTCCACATAAAACAACCTAGACAAATGTCATTAAAAAGTTCAGAATTCAGATGAGGATTTTGAAGAATTACTAACAATTTCTACTAGTATGGAAGTAGTTGAACTGATACCACATAATAGGTGAATGTGATGGGGATCAGGCTTAGGTACTCCTTTTCTTTTTTTTTGTTTCCCTAGCCACCTGAAGGTGTTAATTATCGGTGTAGTCATGTATTTAATTGTGTTTTGATGTTTCCCTTCTTTAAGGCTGGGCCTCCTGGTATACTGGCACTGCTGGATGAAGAGTGCTGGTTCCCAAAAGCGACAGACAAAAGCTTTGTGGAAAAAGTTGTACAAGAACAAGGCACCCACCCCAAATTTCAGAAGCCAAAGCAGCTGAAAGACAAAGCTGACTTCTGTATCATACATTATGCTGGCAAGGTAAAGAATTAATAGCTAAAATGTGAACACTGGAATGTCTGCTGTATTTTCTGTTGCATAACCACTGCTTCTTAGAAAAGGCTACTTAACAAAATGGCTGCCTGTGGGAAACCAGTGGAAGATTTCATGAAATTGTTCCATTGCTGCAGACCTTACAGGGCCTAAGGGGCTTTATCTGCAGGTTATATATGTATGGTTGAAGACATGTCAACCTGACTTGGTGACAGTGAAGGCACTTTTCAGAAAGTACCAGCATCAAGACTTCATCAGCAAAAATGATGATGGAGTTGGTTTTTTGTGTCACAGTCTGGGTGGTGCAAATTAACGTTGCAAATCCATTCCTTTAACTGACAGAACAGAACATGCAGCTATTTGTTAGTGTTTGAAGTTTATAGGTATGCTTGCTTAGATGGCAAATCCAAGAATGATTAGGTAATCTGTTGATTATGCAAACCTCAGTGCTACTTTTGTAGACTGCAGGATCTTGCATCTTGTGCTGCAGAAAATCCCCCCCATCCCCACCACCCCCTTCAAGTTTCTTGACATGTTTATCCTTCTACAGGTGGATTATAAAGCAGATGAATGGCTGATGAAGAACATGGATCCCCTGAACGATAACATTGCTACTCTTCTTCACCAGTCGTCGGATAAGTTTGTGTCTGAGCTGTGGAAAGATGGTATGTAATTAGACTTAATCTCATTTGCTTTCTCTTGCTTTACGTGGAAGAGTTTGTTTGATCATCAGAAGTCTGATGAGCTGTGTTGCTTTTTTCCCTGAAGACTAAGCCAACAAGATGAGAATTACCTGGAACATCCTTTGCTTAGATCATGGTATTGTGTTAAAAGTTCACTGTAACACAAGAGAAAGTTTCACTTGCATCAACTTATTTTAATCTTGCTCCATATATAGCAATTAATTCTCAAAACCAAGTATGTCAGGATAAAATACGAATGCACCATTTTGTCCCAGCAGGTTGCGTTCCTGCAACAAACACAAGATCTGAGGTTGAATCTATGTTTTCAGTCTTGCAACTGGTGTGTTCTTTCTGCAGTGTTGTTCGGTATTTTACTCTATCTTTTCTGGGTTTATCTGCTTCTGAGTCTTTACTGTTGCTGTCACTTTCTGTGGTGGGTTTTCTTTGACGTCTCTGTCTGTTGCAGAGATGCAGAACGTTCAGAGAGCCTATTTCTATCAACACTTTCCTATTCTTCATCTAGAACCAGGTGACTGAGAAACCCAGCTGTCGTGTCATGTGTGTAATGCATCCTAGAATCATGCAAGAACTGCTTCCGTTAACTTCTCTTTGTCCCTTTGTCATACCTGCTTGTCTTTCTTGTTCATTTCCTCTGCTTTGTGCTAGTAGCTCCTCACTGACTTTAAAACAAAAGCAAAACTCTCACCTTGCAAGTGGATACAAGAAAAATATGGACACATTCAGGAGCTAAAGGTTGCTCGTGCAAGACTTGCATAGGAACAGCTAAAAGCAAATCCCTGTCAACTGTTTGAATGTAGAGTTAGCAAGGCTGTATTTCTTGTAAGACTTGAGGATTTCTGAGACTGCATTTAAACTGAAATCCAGCTTAATGTTGATTCTAGTATTAAGATTTGACTTCAGTTGCTGATCATTTAAAAGAAAGTGAGTTTGGCAAAGGAACACGTACTGCATGAAAAATGGCCGTCAGCAACTTGTGCCTCACAAGGCCTTTGCTGTGTGACACTCCTTTTGGACTTAATGTCAACTGAACCACAGCTGATCAGCTCTCGTTTATTGTTCTTAGCTGGATCTTCTGTTGCAAGTGACTGCCCTTTTTGCTATCTTGATACAGATTGCAGGGCTCAAGATTTTTAAGAGGATTGTTCCAGCTGCAATCTGGGACACTCTTCTGTGGATTTCCCTGTGATGTCATCTAGTAACATAAACTTCTTTTCTTTCTGATAAGACAACCTTGACCCTATTCTAACAGCTACTCTAGAACTGAGCAGTTCTAAACTAATATTAGCTTTAAATCAGAGTATCCTGTGTTGTTTCTTCTTTTGTAGTGGTTTCTCTTAACAGATCATTGTTTTTCTTAAGGAGAAACCAATTAAGCACAAGTTGATATATTTTCTGAAGTGAAGACTGGGAGAGTGTAGGCATCAGCCAACCACTAAAGAGAAAGTGAAGTAGTAGCTTGAAGCCCTTAATAAAATTTTACTGGGGGTGTGAAAATTTATAGTGATATATTTGGTTTTGGCTGAGTGAGTGAATTTTTATCTCCATGTAGAATGACAATGGAAAAAAGTAATGCTTTAGTTTCTTCTTGTCCCTGCTACTTTAGCTATCTTATGTTGAAAACAGGGCTCTGTGGGGTCCACCCATCAAGGTGATAGCTTCACTGGTGCTTGGATGTCACAGTGGCATAGTGGAGAAACTATTGGGGCAGGGAGTTCTGACTTTCTCCGAGTGATACTGTTCATGTCTCTGTTGTAAAATACTTGTACTCAAAAAATAATTCAAACAGTGGTTATCTTGAGGTTTGGTTTCTATCATGCCTCTTACCATGCTTTTTACCACGTTTGCTCAGTTTACAAGTAGATAGGGCTTTTCTGATCACCAGTCATGGCAGCTCTGCCTGTAATGCAAGAGTGAAGCTGCGCTTTTTCCTCTAACTGTGGCGCCTTCTGGGTCAGAGTTAATCAATAGTTGACTCTGCTGGGCTAGCAGCTGGTTTGTTGTTTTTCATTGTAACTTAAGCAAGTAGAAGCATCTGAAACTCACTTCTAGATTGCTCTTACAGAGCTGCCATCCAGAGCATCAGTAGAATGTTTGGGAGCAAGTTTGACTCCATCACTCAAACTTCCTGTAGTGAGCTGTTGCTTTTCTTTCCTTCCTGCTCCTATCCCTGCACAAATTCTGTACAGGAGTCGACATCTGTGTAGAGATGAAGCAAAAAGGATCCTGCAGCTCCTGTCATTTATCCTGTTCTACCCAGATGTTCTTTGTACGTTCCAATGCTTCCTTTGGTTGTGGCAGAATTTTAACACTTTCTTCTGCTTTCTCTAGTTGACCGCATCGTTGGGCTGGATCAAGTAGCTGGCATGTCAGATACAGCATTGCCAGGGGCCTTTAAAACCAGGAAGGGTATGTTCCGAACAGTGGGACAGCTCTATAAAGAACAGCTGGCTAAACTGATGGCTACCTTGAGGAACACCAACCCCAACTTTGTCCGTTGTATTATTCCCAACCATGAGAAGAAGGTAAAGGCAGTTTATAACAGTACAGCCTATGTGGTGTTAGGTAGGCTTCTAGGGTCATGTGGCTGGGGTGCTATCTTTTGTCAAGTTTTGTAAGGGATCATAAAGAGATCCTGTTTTCTAAGGATATCTTTTTAATGTCATCCTAAATAACTGTATGCTTACCACCAATTTGGAGACTGATCTTTGCAGTTCTTAAGGTGGCATAAAAGCTTTCAATTGCTTCTAACTGGAAAAGATAGAACCGACCATTTTACAAAACAGAAGGGGAGGCAAGGGGGTAAGCCTCTTTTGTAAGAGCTTTGTGGTTTATATAAAATACACTTTTTCCTCACTAGGCTGGAAAACTAGATCCCCACTTGGTCCTTGACCAGCTTCGCTGTAACGGAGTGCTAGAGGGAATCCGTATTTGTCGTCAAGGTTTCCCCAACAGAGTTGTGTTCCAGGAATTCAGACAAAGGTAAGGTCTAGAAAAGAATCTGAAGCGCTCTTTATTCTGGCAAAGTTAAGACATAAGTGCAAAAATGGAAGTATCTTATTGCAACTAGGTTGCCACTGTTTTCAAAGGCAGCAACAGAGAATATCTGTCCATTGGTGTTTCCTGGCACAGTTAAGGTGAGGTGTAGAGGACCCCACCTAGGACTGCTGCTTCATAATCTTTTGTCTAGAGATGCAATTTTTTACTTCTAACAAGACCATAAGATGTCAAGCTACTGATTTTGTTGTTGTTGTTTTCAAATATTTTTGTGTAAGTAGTCTACTGCTTTCTCCTTTTCAGATATGAAATCTTAACTCCAAATGCGATTCCCAAAGGATTTATGGATGGAAAGCAGGCTTGTGTGCTGATGGTAAGACATCCTAGAAACTCTACTGGAATAGAATAAACTTCATGGGTGTGGTGTGGAAATCTGAGTGTGCATGTTAAATATAACTTACACTCACAGACCAAAATTCCAAAGCCAAATGTTTTGTCTGAGAAAAGGAGGGTGCAGAAAGCTGTCTCTTGGCTTTGCAGATGGAGGCTTTTGACGAGCATGAAGTTTAATAATTCTAGGCAAGGAGGATTTTTCTGTTTCCAAAGATGCATACGCTACACTTTGATATGCCAGCAGTATTCATGGAATCAAAATGCTTAGAAGCATTAATGTTATCTTTAGCACATGATTAAAGTATGAGCTTCAACAAACTTTTTGTAATGGCCTGCTGATGACAAATGCTTTCAGTGAAGGCTCCAATTAATTTCTGCAGAATTGCCTGCTTCAAAGGGAAGCTTTGGCTCTGTAGCTTGAAGATGAGGGGAGACTGAATTGAATTTGGCTGTAAGGGATTCCTTTTTTTTTTTCCTGTCTTAAAGGCATATACCTTATTCATCTTAACCTAGTGTAAGTGTTGAAAGCAAATCCTTTACAGGATGACAAAGTTGTTTGGGGTGCCTTTTTCTGAACAAGATTAGGCCTGGGAAAAAGTAAATAGGAACAATCAACAGACCTGTTTCCATTAGGAAAGGACGAGGGCTTGTGGGACTAGACTCCTCACAATGTCCTTGTAGGTCTGGGTATTTGATGTGCAGTTGGTGTTGTATTAATGCTTTCTATCATAGTTTCTGTTTCTGGTTACCCTCATTTCATGCTGTGCTTGGCTGAGCTCCAGTTCCTCTAACTGGATCGGGACCTTATTGGGAGCTAGCAACTTTGGCCTGATTGGCTCAATTGTAGGGAAGGGGGGTCTTACAGCCATGAGACATAAATATATTTTGTGATGTTTCAGTCTTTGCAGGAGGTGAATTCTTGTCTCTCTCTCATTTCAGATCAAAGCATTGGAGCTGGATTCTAACCTTTATCGAATTGGACAAAGTAAAGTGTTTTTCAGAGCTGGAGTCCTTGCTCATCTTGAAGAAGAGAGAGACCTGAAGATCACAGATGTCATTATTGGCTTCCAAGCGTGCTGCAGAGGCTACCTAGCCAGAAAGTAAGGACCGTATCTTGTAAAGTATATTATAAACATGTATTTCTCCCATTCAGGTACAAAAAAAGCTGATGAAAAAATACTTTTTTGTGAGAAGGGCCATGATTTATTTGTTGTATTTAACAGTTGATGGTTGTTTTAGGGGTTTATGATCTCTGTAATGCCAGACTTCAGGCACCTGCAAGAAACTCAGTGTGTTGATGTCCCACAGAGCAGTAAAGTCTATTCCTCTCTATAGCAATACTATACAACAAGTAAAGTTTTTATTGGAAGAGCTGTAAACTGCAGATGTGAAAATTAGTCTGGTACTGATCTAGATGTAAGATTTCTCTAAGCTATTTGGTAGGACCACAAATGGTACAGTTCTAAAACCAAAAGTAATATCTATAATATCAGGAAAACACACCTGTTTCAGATCTCCCTTTTTTGAATTGGAAAACAGTGAGGCTTTTCAGATGACAAAACAACAGAGAAAAGCTTTATTAATTAGGAAAATGAATAAAGGAGAGGATAACCATTTTTACCTAAGCAAAAATAACCCTTTAAAAGATAGAGGAAGTTAACTGGAAATTTTGATGGGTTTTTAGGAGGGAACATTCTGAAGTAAAAATGTAGGGCTATCTACGAAAGGGCTTGGTGGAGAGAATTGCACATTGAGGTGGGTTCCTTTGTCTGATCTCTACTTACTTTGCAGAGCCTTTGCCAAGCGCCAGCAGCAATTGACAGCCATGAAAGTGCTTCAGAGGAACTGTGCTGCCTATTTGAAACTACGGAACTGGCAATGGTGGAGGTTGTTCACCAAGGTAATATTTTTCCCTGTGCAATTTTGACAGTTTCAGCTTCTCAGGTTGAACCAGAGCACAAAAGCTACTTCCTCTACAAGTGGGTTGACTTGGAACTACGCCTTGATTCATTTAGGCAGAGAATATCATAGCATATTTTATAGCATATATATATATGTGGTATGGCTGCATAAACCAAGTGCAAGACTATATCCAAGCAATGTTGTAGAAAAGGAGATGTCATCTTATAGTGCTTTATGGCTAAGAGGATCACTGCTTTGGTGGTATGGTACTTAAAAGAGTCACTTATTATGTGGCTAGTCAATTTAGCTAGACAAAAAATGTTAAATGGGGATAGCTTGCCATCTCTTTCTCCAGGCTGGTAAGAGCAAAGGAAAAGCACTGAGGTCTGATCGTGTTGTTAGACTTGTAGATATTTTACCTGTACCAAGACAATGAACAGATGAAGAAATGGTCTCTCTTCTGAACATATGAGTTATCTTGCTTTTTAGCCATGAGACTTTTCAACTAAGTGAGAGTTGAGAGCAGAGTTGAAACTTTTCTTCTCATTCCTATGAAATGACTTCTAAGGGGTTTTGATGGTGAAGCACAAAAAGGGGGGTGTGTGCTTTTGTTTATGGTGACCTACCTGTCAATTAATTTCTCCACTGTATGGCAGCTTTTTTATACTTCTGCTATTACTACTTAGCCCTTGAGGGTCTGGAATTTACCCAACTCTTTCCTGATGCATCCCATCCTGGAGGAAAAGTTGGGCAGGCAGGAAGGGTGTTATTGGCAGAGTAGATGATATCTAGTCCTCTGTGATCCTTCTGGTGTTCACAATAAAACAAATGGTCAGACCTTCAAATATGGCACTTGTCTAAAATGTTGTTTTATTCAATGTTTATCAGGTCCACAAGAACTTCTTCATGATTTCCTTATGCACGACTCATTCCCTTGGTTACCCTTTCAGGTGAAGCCCCTTCTGCAAGTAAGCAGACAGGAAGAGGAGATGATGGCCAAGGAAGAAGAACTAATAAAGGTCAAGGAGAAGCAGCTAGCTGCAGAAAACAGACTGAGTGAACTGGAAACCTTCCAGGCCCAAGTGAGTTTGCAAATCTCATGTGTGAAAGTCCTCTCTCCACCTGTCCAACTGCGTGAGAAATCCTCCTTTGTTTTATTGGTCTGATAGATAAGCTGCAGGATTCCAGCTTGTTGAAATACATGACTTGGCTGTCATCTTCTTCAATTTCCTTTGCCCTTCTTTCCAGCTCAGTTCCTCTAACAGATCATTTTGTACAGTGACCCCCTATTGCCCTTCTATAGCCGTTAGGTGACGAAAAGTCTCCTTTGGCTGAGTATTATAGAAAGCTGATTGAATTCAACCTTGTCATTATGGAGTCCTTTTTGTTTGGAATAGAGAAAGTGGCAGCAGGATTGTTTTTCTGTAGGGCAGATAATTATTCGTGTTACTTTTGCAAGGGAAAACTAGACAATCTCCTTATTTCAAATGGTCTTGAGAAATTTGTTAAGGCTCGCATAATAGGTGGTTGCAAGGCATGGTTTGCGAAGGAGAACAAACACTTAGAAACTGTGTTTTGGTATTTAGGGTTAGATTAGCAGCACAAGACTACTACAGTGATGAATACTATAGCTCTAGAACACAGGAGCACGTAACTTCACTTAACAGATTGCTAAGTACTTTGGTAGATTGGAGCTTGTCTTATTTCTGGCTTTGTGTCCAATGTAGTTAATGGCAGAGAAGATGCAGCTGCAGGAACAGTTGCAAGCAGAAACTGAACTCTGTGCTGAAGCTGAGGAGATAAGAGCCCGCCTGACAGCCAAGAAACAAGAGTTGGAGGAGATATGTCATGACCTGGAAGCAAGGGTGGAGGAAGAGGAAGAGCGGTGTCAACATCTGCAGGCTGAAAAGAAGAAAATGCAGCAGAACATCCAGGTAATGCCTTAGGAATGCTGTTCTCTTGTCAGTAAAGAGGATAGTAAGGGTTAGCATAGGTCTTTTGACTCAGCTTGTAGGGAAACAGGAGAGAGAGACCAGGAAAAAAAAAAAAGAAACCATAGAAAATCTATCTGTGGAAATAGCAATAGAACACAGCGATTCTGGTGCTGAGCCTGAGGCATTCAGTCAGTCATCTGGAATGAGCTGTTCCATTCTTGAAGATGAAGATGATGGCTGCTTGTCAAATTATTAGAGAAGCCTTTGCTTAAGCCAGGTATTTTAGGAATGGTAGCATTCTTCTCTGCAAAATAGCATTAATCAGTCTGCTAGAAACTTGTTTATTAAAATGCAGCATGGTGTATTAAGTCATGGCGGAGATGTCACTTCTGGAAAATACTAGTGGTACCCTGAAGGAAGAGTAAAGTAATCTTCCAAGCTCTAGCTATTGCGCTACATTGATTAGTGAGCAGCACTGATAAATGCCTTGCTTTTCTGTGGCTGTTGTGAAGGAACTAGAGGAGCAGCTTGAAGAAGAGGAAAGTGCAAGGCAGAAGTTGCAATTAGAAAAAGTGACCACAGAGGCCAAATTGAAGAAGCTGGAAGAAGATGTGATGGTTCTGGAAGATCAGAATGTCAAACTGGCTAAGGTAAGACTCCTGCAACTTCTTAAGCAGTCCAAAGATGCACAGGTGTTTCTCCTGGAGCCACCCACCAAAGACTGACCGTTCCTGTGTTATGGGGAAACTTAATTCAGGCTTGTCTTTGGAAACTCTGACCTGAATTTTTGAAATTCGCTGCCTCCCTGTATTCTTTGCAAGTCAGTATGGCATGATATTTAAATAGCCTTGACTAAATAATGATCCATGAGCAAATATTTTCTATACATTGTTATGCCAAACAGTATCAAGTTACTTCATAAATAGACTTCCCTTTCAGCTTTGAAAGAGCTGTTATATACAAATCTTCTAAATACTCACTTATCTGAATACTATTTGTAATCCTGAACGGATTTCTTTTGCTCCAGGTTTCCTTGTAGCAGGAGTAGGCACTCATGGCATTGACTTCTTCAAGCACAATCAACTCTTGGGAAAAAAACCAAACCAACGACTTGTAATTCCAACGCTTTAACACTGTCTTCTCAATTCTGCAGGAGAAGAAACTGTTGGAAGACAGAATGTCTGAATTTACGACGAACCTGACAGAGGAAGAAGAGAAATCTAAGAGTTTAGCCAAACTTAAGAATAAGCATGAGGCCATGATCACAGACCTTGAAGGTGGTTTTGATTTTGTTTGTTTTTTTTTAAAGGTAGATCCTGCAAAGGACTTGCTTGTTTAGTTTTAGGTGGTTTCATGTTAAAATTTGTTGAACTTCAGCTTCATTTCTAGAGCTGAGCTAGTTTCTGAGGGGTTAAAAATTAGTCTATGGTGTGTGTATGCTATTGATCAGCTTGATAGAGCTGTTCAGTCGCTGGCTGAAGGTTATGTGCCTTGTCAGCTGAGCCCTTGATCTAAATAAAAATCCTCTCCAAAGCAGCAGGCCAATGGAGAAGAGAGGCTGGTTCTCTTTCTTCTCCTGCTGTGGAAGTGTCTACACTTTTCTACTTCCAGCAGCATCAGTCTGTCAGGGTTAGTGCTGCTTCTGATAACCTGTTTGCACAAGTTCTTCAGCATTCAAGCTAGAGGCACTTCATCTGGAGACTGCCCAGGTTAACACAGCAGGAGCCAGCCTATTTAGCTTCAGAAAAGAGAGAGCAGACCTTGTGTTCAGCCTCACTTAATGAGTGTTTATGCCTGTGTGGTGCGGGTGTTGGAAGAGCCTGGCATTGTGCTGGTGTTGTTTATTACAGGGAAAGGGAGGGGGGAAAGGAGGTTTGGCTGAAAGATGAGGGAAAGGGAAATTGCCCAGATAGGTTTTGAGGGCAAAATATGGGGGCAGTTGGATGTATAGGTCCTGACAGAATGAGGAATTCCAGCTACAGTTTGGACAGTTGTATTATTAGGAAAGAAACTTTTGCTTAAATAGCTGTATTTTCTCTGCTTGTACAACGTTCTTGGAGTATGTTTTGTCTGTGTAACTTAATATGTCCCCATCTCCATCAGAACGGCTGCGGCGTGAAGAAAAGCAGAGGCAAGAGTTGGAAAAGACCCGTCGAAAGCTTGAAGGAGACTCCAGTGATCTGCATGACCAGATTGCTGAGCTGCAGGCTCAGATTGCAGAACTCAAAATGCAGCTGGCCAAGAAGGAAGAGGAGCTGCAGGCAGCCTTAGCTAGGTGAGAACATGACCTGCAGGGTTGAGGGACCACCAGATTGGGAAGCGTTTCTTGTTGTGTGTCGCTGTGGAACAGGGACTGGATGGTCCCTCTGGCTGTTGTGTTTCAGCCTGTGGACTAATAAGATCCATGCCCTCGGCATCAGAGTTCATTGACTGCTGCTCACTGCCACATTCTCTATACAGAGCTAGACTATGAGTATAATGCACATTGCACACGTTTCACTGGAGCAGTAGGATTTCAGAGGGGGATAAAAAGTAGTGTCAACACGCTGTCTCTCTTGTAGTTGCTGTATTCATTTATTCACTAAAGTGTCCAATTTCTGATGTAAAATGGTGCTTTCTCTTCTGCTTTCTTCTGTTGTCAGTCTCTCTCTGTCCCCTCCTTTAAGGTAAGTAATTGTGCTCTCTCAAGTATTGGGAAGTATCTAATATATTCTAGAGATCAGAATGTGTAGATGATACATGGATCAAAGTTTGGCTGTAGAGCTGAGCAATACCAGCTTTTTTTCTTGGTTATTCTTGGTAGGACAGGTGTTTTAATTTATATCTAGTTTAAATCAACTCTGACCAGAACCCTATGTTGAACACAGAGTGGAAGAAGAGGCAGCACAGAAGAACATGGCCCTGAAAAAGATCAGGGAACTCGAATCCCAGATCACTGAGCTGCAGGAAGACCTGGAGTCAGAGAGAGCCTTCAGGAATAAAGCTGAAAAACAGAAGCGGGATCTGGGAGAAGAGCTGGAAGCACTGAAAACAGAGCTAGAAGACACGCTAGATTCTACAGCTGCTCAACAAGAACTCAGGTATCTCCAGCATGTAGCTGTGTTGTCTTTGGTTTTGACTTTTTTAATAAATGCTGCCACATCAAGTCTCTTACCAAAGCAAGTCTTTGCATTTATGAGGATGGGTTGGTTACCAGCTTTCCTGACTACAGAAGGGGGTAGTGTGCGAGCTGTAATAAAGACTGTATTACCTCACCTGATGTAAGGAAATGAATTCACTCCCTGAACAGAGTATTAGTGATACCCCTGAAACGTTCATACTTTCAGGCTATTGCTTTTTAGACTGCAAGTAATGCTGCCAGCTTGCACTTGAGAAGGGAGCAATGCTCGGTTTTAACTTGTAAAAGTGTCTTTATAACTTGTAGGGTTAAACAGACCTTGGCGGTTTTCTGCATTAGAGATGCTGTTCATGGATATACACACCTGTTTGATTCTCTCCTTGGCATCTAAATAGAGTTTGTGAATTTTGCAGGTCAAAGAGAGAGCAAGAAGTAACGGTTTTGAAGAAGACTCTTGAAGATGAGGCAAAGACTCACGAGGCTCAGATCCAAGAGATGAGGCAGAAACATTCACAAGCAATTGAAGAGCTGGCAGAACAGTTAGAGCAAACCAAACGGGTATGTGGAACAGAAAACAAAAGGCCAAAGCAGTCAGCCTCCCTAAAATGGTAGCTGCTCTGTGACTGTGTCTTAAAGCTGCAGAAGAACATGAAGTGTTCATGACACTAGGCTTTTGATACGTGTGCTCTTCTTCCTGTGGTAGATCACTTTTCAGTAAGAAGCATGTGTGAAGTTCTTTTAAATAGTTGCATTCGTTCTTTTTTCCCATCAGACGTGTTATGCTGCATAGCCAAGACGTTCTTCTTACTGTTAGTACTTACTGACTTGTACAGCCTTTATTTTGGACAACTGATGGTGTATTGTTGTCTCCTCTAACTGTTAGATTGTCTCCTGCTTATCCGTGGTGGGCTGTTCAAATTGGGGTTTTTTGAGTAAGCTGTCTACAACTTACCTGCTAAACATGCAACATCAGCTTGCCTGTTGGGGGGGGGGAGGATAAAAAAATGCACTCGGTGGAAGGAACCCGCCTTATCTAAAGCCTGAGGGGTTTTGCTGGTTTTATTTTTCCTCTTCAGGTGAAAGCAAATCTTGAAAAAGCAAAACAAGCTCTGGAAAGTGAGAAGGCTGAACTGTCCAATGAGGTGAAGGTTCTTCTGCAAGGCAAAGGGGATGCTGAGCACAAGCGGAAAAAAGTAGACGCTCAGTTCCAAGAGCTGCAGGTGAAATTTACAGAAGGTGAAAGAGTCAAGACTGAACTGGCTGAGAGGGTTAACAAATTGCAGGTGAGTGGCATGTGTTTTCCTTAGCTTCTGATCCAGCCTGGGGCTAGAGAGTTAAAGATCATAAGATGGTACCACCCCATATCTAGTTCAGAAATCTTATTCCTTCCAAGGGTAAAGTTCCAACAAAACCCAAATCCATAGTTTGCTTCCCAAGGACTTTGCAAACTCCTTATTTCATTGCCAGGGCAGGACATTTGGGTTGCTGTCGCTTACCATGAGCAGCCCTGAAAAAGTGAAGTGATTAACCAGTTGCCATTTGAGTTTTGTAAGCCTTAAAGTATTAGCATGTCTGCTCCCCTTCCGCATGCATCAGTGTGTACGGAACAGATCTGTAAACACTCAGCTGCTTGTAAAGCTAGAGTGGCATAAACACACTGATGATTGTGTAACTAATTTGGAAGACAGCGTTTTGAATCTTTGTAATGTGGTTGATGGTGATGAGGGGTGGCTCAAGGGTGATGTGGAATATTAGGTTTTTTTCCTCCTTTCTTCAAGGGAACAATAAATCCCTTTGATTCACATGAAGCATTGTCTTCTGCCTCCTTCTTTATGGAAGGTTGTTATTAAAAGTTGAGCAGTGCCCATGGGTGCAAAAATGTAATTTTGAGACTATATCTAGTTCTGAAGCTGATACCGTAAAATAGAAGACAGTTTAATAGAAGCTTTTAAAATTCTTGCCAGTCAGTTTAAAATCTCATCTAGGCCTTAAAACAAAACAACTAAAGCCAGAAGGTTGTTGCAACAGAGGTGACCCCAAAGAAAAATCTCTTTTTGACCTCTTGTATTTCATCCCTGGGACTCTGAAAATGATGCATTCATTCCCCTGAGAGATTATACACGTGCCTTACTTTTGAGAGGTTCCCCCGGCTTTCACTTTTGGGTCTCAGAGATGCTTATCTGCTCCTGGCTTTGTTTTTGCTGATGCATTTAACAATTGAAACTCTGATCTCTCCTTCAGGTCGAGTTGGACAACGTCACAGGTCTTTTGAACCAGTCTGACAGCAAATCAATCAAATTAGCAAAGGACTTCTCTGCCTTAGAATCACAGCTTCAGGATACACAGGTGAGAGCTTTGGAAGCCAATGCATCTGTGTGTGGTGCAGCCAGTGTCCGTTACAAATTCTTCAAGTGAGAAATCACTTTGGACACCGTTAATTACTGGATAAACAACACATCAGAGGATTGGGTCTGGCTGATACTGCTAAAAGGCTTTTATTGCATGGGACTGAGAGCATTTCTGTAGAAGCAAGCTGTTTATCTTCCTCCCGCTTCCTCACTGTGTTGGACCATATGTAACTTTCTTGATCTTAGATTTAGAAGTCCTCCTGTGTCACCTTTTTGCCTGAGAGCTCTTTAGTGCTAGAACTGCACTGGAATTACTAGGTTCTTGTTTGAGCTCTTCATAGTCAGTGTTTGACAGGGGTTTTGTGTACGTGTGATTTCCGGTAAATTTGTAAAGTTAAGCAGAAAATTGTATTTCCTAGTGGGTCTTAGGGAAGCAATATATATTCAAATAATTTGGTATTTTTTCAGGAAAAAAATCATGCTTAGTCTTACACTTTGGGATAAAACAACCATTTACAGTTAGTAGAATATAACTCTCTTGGTAAGGCATGGAGTACCATGCAGGAGGTTGGAAGGGAAAGAGGAGCGTACCAAAATTCAGATACTAAGTAGCCTTGAACAGTCGTTGGTGTTCTGTCTACTTACTACTCTTTTTAAAAAATACACTCAAAGATAGCACCCAGTACAGAAAATTGTGCACTGTTTTGAAGACTGGTCATATTAGTCTCTGCAGATCCTTCAGTTCAAGCACTGGCAGTGTAAGTCAAGAAATGTGGTTGGTAGATGGGCCAGTGTCTTACAGTTCTGTTAAGACCAATGTTGTTTTTAACCACGCTAAGTCACTTTAGCCTGATGTCCATTTCTGTGATAACCTGAATATGAGAAAGTCATGTAGCAGAGTGCAGTCACGCTGTTGTGGGGAAAGGAGGACTCCAGAAATTACTATAGATGGCTTGAGTAGTGAAGTAGTATATTTTAATTAAGAGCGTACACGAGAATAGAAACCTCAATATTTTGTTTCTGTACTGACTCACTGTAAGACAATTCTAAATTCTGAATTATAAATTCTGTCTTCAATTGTCTTTTATCTGTGAAATAAGTTGCATATTTAAACTCAACTTCAGAAGTACTCGTTCTGGAGAGAGTGGGTGAGGATTGTGAGCCAAGGAGCGGTGCTGAATTCCACTGGGGTGTTTGCTTTATAGGAGCTGCTGCAGGAGGAGACTCGCGTAAAACTCAGCCTCAGCACTAAGCTGAAGCAAATGGAGGATGAGAAGAACAGTCTCAAAGAACAACTGGAAGAAGAAGAAGAGGCAAAGAGAAATCTGGAGAAACAGATCTCTGTTCTTCAGCAACAGGTACAGAGTCTGCATCCTATAAACCGAGGACTTTTGAGAGGAAGCATAAGTGCAGATCTGTCTCAAAGGAAGTAAAATCTAAATGCAGAATTGATTTCTAGTAACAGAACCTTTTCCTGAGAAAGGGTGATCCCAATGACGTGGGTCAGAGAGGAAATTAAGATGTCTTTGGTAATTATACAAACTACTTGTAGATTTCTGTCCAGGAATTCCTTTGGGCATGCAGTCATGTAGAATTCCTTGAGGGGGGAGTAACACCTTTAGAAACGAGCAGGCTTATTTCTTCAACTTCTTCTGCCAGTAAACTACATAGAGTGTTATCTGTGGTGTGGCTTCACATGTGATCTTTTCTGTCCTTAAGGCAATAGATGCAAAGAAGAAGATGGATGATGGTCTGGGCTGCCTTGAGTCAGCAGAGGAAGCCAGGAGGAAGCTGCAGAAGGACTTGGAGGGCTTGAGCCAGCGTTATGAAGAGAAGACAGCTGCATATGACAAGCTGGAAAAGACAAAGACCCGCCTTCAGCAAGAGCTGGATGACCTCACCGTGGACCTGGATCATCAGCGGCAGATTGTTTCCAACCTAGAGAAGAAGCAGAAGAAGTTTGACCAGGTATGACTGCAGTCACTGGGCTTTCAGTAGGTGCATCTTATTGACAGGTCTGCCTTAGGAATATCTAAGCAATGTTGCTTGGAGAATGCAATATTAATTTCTGAACTAAGGCATAGCATTTAGAGTGGAGAAATGGCTTTCACAGAAGAAAATTAATTTTGTTCCATGCATAAGAAATTTAGTGATGCTCTTTTTCCCAAAGGGATAACACTTATATCAAGATCAAGTTCAAAGTGTTGTCTGCAGATGATCATTGAGAGACAGCTGGAAATAAGAGGTTGGAGGCCGAAGAAATCAGATGTTTGTTCATTTGAGGTCATAACAGTTATGACCTCAGTGGGATGGCATGCTTCATTCTTTGAAGCTGCCTTTTCTTGGTTCCTTCTGCCTGTGGCAAAACAGTATTAAGAAAGCAGTAACAGGAAGATGCATGTTTACCTTGTTAGAAAATTGTCAGTAATCTCTCAGAATACTGATGCTGTGCTCTTGTAGTTGTTGGCGGAGGAGAAGAACATCTCTGCCAAGTATGCAGAAGAACGGGACCGTGCTGAGGCAGAAGCCCGTGAGAAGGAGACTAAGGCCCTCTCCTTGGCCAGAGCCCTGGAAGAAGCCATAGAGCAGAAGGCTGAGCTGGAACGAATCAATAAGCAGTTCCGCGCAGAAATGGAAGACCTGATGAGTTCAAAGGATGATGTTGGCAAAAGTGTAAGTACGAAGTTAAAATATTTGGGCAGAAAATGTCACACAGGTGATACTGTCAGTTTAATACTGCAACAAATCTTATGCTAGTGTGAACACAGCGAAATGTAAAACAGAATACTAGATGCATTGTGAGTTTGTGAATGTTATGGTTATACTACATTAGTAAGTGAGAAAGATGGGTTGGAAGAGCCTGGAAATGATCCAAATGAGGTAATGGCAAACTGAAAATTAACTGGTGTCATCATAGCAGAGATGAAGGTATGATAGGAGCCTGATATGTAAAATACAGGGATTAGCCAGGCCATGGAAGACAGTAACCTCAATATTTCAAGACAGAAAGCGTTAGACTAAGCAGGAAGGAAAAGAGAAGTTCAGAGGCTAAGAAGTAGTTTCTTGAATTATGTCAGAATCAGAGGTGTCCAGCTCTGGTAAGTCTGCAGTAGGTCAGGTCTGGCCTAACAAATGCTTTCTTTTTCTCCCCACCACCACACACACGTGACCAGGACTAACAGGTAATCGTGATTCACATTGTCAGCTTGCAGGTATGTGAGCAGCTGGCTTTGAGGGGTACCTTTGCCCTGACACAAGGGACAGATGGAGTATTCCTAGACGTTTTTGCTCTTAGGATAGATGGAATTATCTGCACTCTTTGAGGAAACCTCACGTGTGGCACTGTGCTGTAGGTCCACGAGCTGGAGAAGGCTAAGCGAGCCCTGGAGCAGCAGGTGGAGGAGATGAAGACACAGCTGGAAGAGCTGGAGGATGAACTGCAGGCCACAGAGGATGCCAAACTGCGGTTAGAAGTGAACCAACAGGCCATGAAGGCGCAGTTTGACCGGGACCTCCAGGGACGTGATGAACAGAATGAAGAGAAGAAGAAACAGCTGATTAGACAAGTAAGAATTGCTCTGTAAACCCTGAAAGCCTTCCGTACACAAAGGCACTTGTGTCCAAAGATGGTTAAACAGACAGTGCCAATCCACACATTCTCTGATGGTAACTCTCCAGGCAGCGCTGCAAAGCTGCGAGAGACTTTCCCCCTTGTGTGCACGTTTGTTCCAACAGCCTTTGTCTACCAAAGGAACCCCTGTAGCTTTATTAGTGAGGAACGTTAGTCCCATCCCCCTTCCAGGAAGAACGAAAGCAAGTCACGTGCTTGCCCTTGGGTACAGTTTGAAAGGGGGGATGCAAAAAGTAGCTCTTGGGAAATGAAGGAGCTGAAACGCTGATGCCTGTATTTCTCCGTACAGGTGCGGGAGATGGAGGTGGAACTGGAAGACGAAAGAAAACAGCGCTCCATTGCAGTGGCTGCCAGGAAGAAGTTAGAGATGGACCTGAAGGATTTGGAAAGCCATATAGACACTGCTAACAAGAGCCGTGAAGAAGCCATCAAACAGCTCCGCAAACTGCAGGTGAGAAGCTGCGACTGTTTAGTTGTCAACGTAGTGCATTTACCCAGGGAAATGGGATACAAGACTTCACCTCATGAGAACCATGCATCAGTGTCACAGAAGCAGCAGAGCCTTGTAGCAATTTGCTGCAAAAGATTTATTGGCATTTCAAACATTCTTCTAACCCAGATCTGCCTCTTTAACTCCCTGGGAGACAAGCTGTAGGGAAAGTCCACTCTAGCTCTTGCCTCACATCAGTGTTTTTGGAAAGGATTATGGAACTGCAAAGCTTTAGAGGGTCTTAAGTATTATTTAGGGCTTCTCCTGCCCCAAGACAGTTCTCTTATGCTTTTGTAATTCCTACAGGCATTTGTCTGATCTGTCCTTAGAAGAAATTCCAAATCCTCCCTAGACTGTCCATTCCATTGCTTCACTAAAAAGCTTCCTGTACCTTCCCTTTCCCACCTCCCTTATCTGACTTGGGGTTTTTTTCCTGCGATTTCAGCAGTCCTGTTTGCTTCCATTACTCCTTCTCCTTATTACTTGTTGAATGGGGAAAAGGATGATTCCTTTTGTTTTTACAGCAACGTTTTTGGTAGTGGAAGATAAATCCCTGTTTCTATTTTCTCTCCGTGTTTCTCATAAGACAGACAAACTCAGTTTGTTCATGTGGGTGCTCTGAAATTCATCCTTTTTTTTTGTTTTGTTTCCCCTTTTCAGGCACAGATGAAGGATTACATGCGGGAACTGGAGGACACACGTACTTCCAGAGAAGAGATCTTGGCACAGGCCAAAGAAAATGAGAAGAAGCTGAAGAGCATGGAGGCAGAGATGATCCAATTGCAGGAGGTAATGGAATAAGCATACAAGTCAAGGGCTTGTTCATTTTCTTTGGCCAAAAACTAAGCGTAGCGGTCTAAACTTGAGAGGTCATTTCCTTTCTTTTGTACTTTTTTCTCTGCTCAAATATGAAGTCTACTTCAAAATGCCTGATTTGGCCCTTTTTTGACAGCTGTGACAGGAGTGTGCAAAACAAAGGAAATTGTGGGGTGGGTGGGGAAGGGACCATGTCTTGTAATTAAGTCTGGGTCTAGCTAGAGACCGTACCACCCGTTACCAGTAACTGCTTTTTCCCGTGCTGCATTAATTGGTAGCTTCCCATTGGATCACTGACCGTCTCGTTTTCATTCCAGGAGCTTGCAGCTGCTGAGCGTGCCAAGCGCCAGGCCCAGCAAGAAAGGGATGAGCTGGCTGATGAGATTGCCAACAACAGTGGTAAAGGGTGAGTAATGTTCCCTGTTTAAGGGTGGAGGAGCTGGTTTGAGAAAATACTTTGCAGGCTGTTATTTTGATGTAGACTGCAGGATGCACTGTATTCCCCTCTCTGCTCTTGAAAGACTGAGGTTAGATTGTAAAATTAAAAGCAGTGAATTTTCCCCAAGGCATTAATGCGACCAACACTGCTTTAATGGTTCTGTCCTGTAGAGCACTGGCCCTGGAGGAGAAGAGGCGCCTGGAGGCCCGGATAGCTCAGCTGGAGGAGGAGTTAGAAGAAGAACAGGGCAACACAGAGATCATCAATGACCGGCTCAAGAAGGCAAACCTTCAGGTACCTGTTCTGGCTGCGTGTGCCAGTAGGGGTTCTCTAGTTTGTGTAAATTGTCAGACCACTCAGAGTGATGCCAGCTGCTGCTTTGAGTACAGGACAGGCCCTTGGAAGTCCCTAGATGCAAGCGAGATGAAACATGTCAATACCACAATACAGAAAAATAGGGTGGGCAGTCAGAGGTTGATGTTAACTCACTGGTTTTGTTACTTTAGATCATTGGGTAACTGGAACAATCTCCCAAGTTTAATAAAAACAAAACAACAACAAAAAAACCCCAAAACCTCCCAGTCCTTTTTTTTCCTGTCTAAAGGAATTATGAGAAAGATGATCTGTAGCGTGCTGCTCCAACTTGGCACGCAGAACAGTGCCACAATGTGTTTGGAAAATGACTTTTCTGCCAGTTCTATGCTTCTTCAAATGGACTAACCATATGGAATTTGTTAGGCTGCTATAGAAACCACGATCTTAATCTGCCTGTTCTCTCCCGTTGTTTTATCTGCCCAACTTTTGAGAGTCAAGCATGTTGTTTTCTTAGCTCTCCAAAGCCAAGGAGCTAGCCTGATGGCTTTCCAGGCAGCTTGTTCACTCTGATGCATGAGAATATAATTCTCTCCTTGGTTGACTGTCAGCCAGCGCCCTGGTTTGGAAAGTGGATTGAGTTCTTGCCCTTTCACCTTTGAATGTCAGTATTTTTAAGCTGCTTCTTTGTAGTGGAAGTAGACAGACAGCAAATAAATGATAAATTAGTAAAGCATGTGTATGGGATCCACTTGGCTCAGGATTTTTGTAATTCATTAAGACTGATAATTACTGTGCTAAGTGCCAAACTATGGCCTTCCCCCCCAGAGAGCATTGTATGTGATTGGCAAATTTGGCCCTAAGAGGAGGTTGATAAACCTGTTATTCAAGGAATTACTTTGAAAATCTGAGTAAACTAAGATATTTTGAGAAGTGCCCCGCCTACAGACAGCTCCCTCTGTGTAAGAGTTACTCCAGGCGTTCAGCTCACCCAGAGGGTCCTTTTCCTTTGCGGGTCAGCAGGGGTCTGAGAAATAACCCAGCCTTTCGGGCTGCGCTGCTCCATGTGCTGAGTCCTCCTCCTTCTCTCGGCAGATCGATCAGATGAACGCCGACCTGAACGCCGAGCGCAGCAACGCACAGAAGAATGAGAACGCTCGCCAGCAGATGGAGCGCCAGAACAAGGAGCTGAAGCTTAAACTGCAGGAGATGGAGAGTGCAGTGAAGTCCAAGTACAAGGCCAACATCACAGCCTTGGAAGCAAAGATAGCGCAGCTGGAAGAGCAGTTGGATATGGAGACAAAGTATGTCCTAGGAGAAACTCTTGTCTGTTTTACAAACCTCCACCCACTCTGGCATTTTAAGATGTTCTGAACAAATTCCGATTTGTGTGAGTGAGGGCTTCGGCCTGGGTGTACTGGGTAGTACAGACACAGGATTTCACAAACCTTCCCTTTGGGTTTTTCACTATAGATACTTCTAGCTTTTTCCAGACTTAACCACTAAAAAGTATGGATGTGATACTCTTGCTGTCCCTCTGTAGCTTCAGGAAAGGTCATATCCGTGTGACATTAGTGCCTTGTGGTTGTTGCTGGGAAACATTGCCTCCCATCTCTTTTTCTAAATTAGGAGGACTTTTGCTATCTTCCCTGTTTCTAACCTGCACAAGTCAGGTCATCTTGTTGGGGACATCAGGAGTTCTTGTCTGACATGACTATTTCTGTGCAGGGAGCGCCAGGCTGCCAGCAAGCAGGTGCGCCGCGCCGAGAAGAAGCTGAAAGACATCTTGCTGCAGGTGGATGATGAGAGGCGTAATGCTGAGCAATTCAAAGATCAGGTGTGTATAGTTACCTGCACCACTGGTGAGTTTTCTGGTGGGATAACTTCCCTTCTGTGACCGAGGCATCATTTGCATGTAAAGGAGCTTTAGCTTTAACCTTCCTGTGGATTTATCTTCTTTTCCCTTACTGTGATAATTACAAGATGACACAGATGAAAATGTGATGCTTTTAAGGACAAGCTTGGATCTGTCAAGTCCTAGGTGGCTCCCTTCAGAAAGGGGAAGAGGAGGCTTTGGAAACTCTATTTTTTGCTGCTCTAACCACCGTGCTGTAACTCTGGGGAAACATTAATCTCTCTTTTTACCTGTTCCCCCGTACACACCCAGGCGGACAAGGCAAACTCGCGCTTGAAGCAGCTGAAACGCCAGCTTGAGGAAGCAGAAGAGGAGGCCCAGCGAGCCAACGCATCCCGTAGGAAGCTGCAGCGCGAGCTGGAGGATGCCACTGAAACAGCCGATGCAATGAATAGAGAAGTCAGCTCCTTGAAGAGCAAGCTCAGGTAAGGCAGAGCGTTTTGTGCATTACCCTGGCAGCCAGGCCAGTGTAGTCGTTGCTGGAACTGCTCGCAGTGGCTGGTGCCCACAGCAGACAGCGTGGCCGGGTGCTTCCCCTACCTCTGGTTCCAAAGCCTGCGCTGTCTGGTGAGTTGGGTAGAACCTTGTCTCACTGATGTTCTGCCTGTCCCTCCCTAGGCGCGGGGACCTGCCGTTTGTCATGACACGTCGACTTGTCAGGAAGGGTACAGGAGAGTGCTCCGATGAGGAAGTGGATGGCAAGGCAGATGCTGGTGATGCCAAAGCTACTGAATAAGTCCTCCCATTTGACCCAGGTTACACTTGATGGAGTGACCCATCCACCCTGCCCTCTTCCATTGGACTCTCAGCAAACCCTCTCCTCCTAAATTGGCTGGGGATCTGCAGAGCAAGCCCAGCTCTGTGTCTCTGGAGCCATTGGGCATCTGTGTTCCTAGTTTCCTCCTCTTTCCAGTTTCCTAATCCTCTTTGTATTTAATGCCAAAGAGTCGGGGCTCTGAAATCTGATGACCAGCAGTTTGGCCACTACAGAGGCCTGTAGAACTGTCCGTGCCATGTCTGCTGGTGAATCCTTACACAGTTTGGAGGGAGTGGGATTAGGGAAAGATTATTTTTGCTGTAAATCTCCTTTGTCTTTGATTCTAGCTGCAGGGAAGCTCCTTTCTGTATTCTTTCCCCTCCCTCTTTGTTTGCTTTTGGCAATCATGTTCAGTGACCTCAGACTTCTGCCTCTTTTTAAAAAATCTGCCCACCCATGTGGTTTGGGAGCAGTTTCAGGAAAAAACGGTGTGCTTTGGCCATGGCAATTTGCCTTTTCTTCTTTCAATGTGTTTCCAGGGAGGGGTGAAGAGGGAAGCTCCTCTTGGGACCAGTTACCTGGAGGACTCGCCAAAGTTGTCTTTTTTTTTTTTCTTTTCTTTATTTTTTTTTTTAACTTTCTCCTCTCATTTTTACTGTCTGGACAGATCTCTGAAGTGCAATGATGTCCTGTTAGTGTCTCTGCCTCTGAGCGGTTTCATCTAAGGTAGCGTGGACCAGTAGTTAAAGACAGGCTGGGGAAGCAGAAACAATGTCCTTGTGCTCGTCTCAGAATCTCTGGGGGACCAAATATATTTAATGGTAATAGACAGAATCTAGGGGAACTCGATAGGGGAGTGGGCAGAGGGTGGGGACGAGGGGAGGAAAATCCTTCTTTTATTGACATGTCCAAGCCTCTTGCACCTGCTCTGTAACCAGGGGTTGGGATTAGTTATTGTGCACCATTGACTAAGAGTATATTAAAAAAAAAAAACAAAACAAACCTTTAATCTGCACAGATATATGTAAGGCCTTTGTATCTCTCGTAATAAGTAATTAAGGAAAAAAATAAAGGTCTTTATCACTGCCTTTCTTTTGGGACCATGGTTATATATAGATAGTCTTTACTTTTCTACACCGTACACTGGTTGCTGGATTTACCTGTATTCTTAACCATATTGTATATGCTGCATTTAGACCTACTTATGAGCGAAGTAAAAATAATTAAATATGAAGCGCCATACTGTATGCCTGAAGCACTCTAAATGCAGGAGCCTCATGTCCCAATTGCTGTCACAAACAAAGAATTAATTTTTTTTTTATATATATATAATAAAAGTGCCTTAGCATGTGCCTCAGCTGTGTGTCACCACTACAGTCAGTAATGGTTTACTGGTGCTCCACTGATGTTACCAATAAAGATTATCCATGTGCTGCAGTCCCCTGTGCGTGTGTTGCCCTTCTCTGCTTCCCTAGATGCCGCGAAGATCGTGTGCGTCGCTTCCAAAGGCGCGGTGGCTGTGGTGTCAGAGCGTCGGCCTGTCCCGCCGGCACCTCTGCAGGCCTCGCCTGGCACCGGGAGTGACTCCCCGTAGCTGCAGTCGAGTGTCACGGTACCCTCAGTGTGTCACGGGGGCTGCTGGGCAGTGGCCATCGCAGGGGATTTCAGAGGAGGAGAAACACACCTCGTCTGTCTGCTCGCAGAGAGTTACCTCCTCAAAACACGAGGCCGTGAATTGGAGCCGAGCTAGTTCTGTTCTCGGCCTGTGGATGGCATTTCCGAGTCTGTAACTAACAGCTGTGTGAGCAAACTCTCCTCTTGGCTTTTGTTTCCAGTCTCCAGAGTTGCTGGAAAGTGAGGTTAGTGGAAGGAGGTGATAGATGTATAGAAGTCCCTTTTGTCAATGAATTGTCAAAATTGCCTTCCGCTTAACTTCCCGCTTGTTCCCAGCAAATCTACTTTTTGTTACATTTTTGTTAGAAACTGAAAAACTTGTGCCTGCATTTGTCTTCTGCTCCGTGGCCCCTTAAAGTGCCCCAGGCATTCCTGTGTTCTGGTGCTACGGCCATGACATAAAAAGCTAGAGCGTGACACCAGCACCCGATAATTGTAACCTCGCCCCTTTCATCCTGTGCTGGCAGAGATTTAAACCTGGGTAAGAAAAGTCTGAGTGAGAAGCTGGGGCTGGGTCAGACCCTGGGTGGGTGGAAGCACTGGAGAAGGAAGCGCTGGTGTTCACCACGAGAGCCCCGGTGCAGCCAGCGAGTGCTGCTGGCAAGGCTGGTGCTGGCAACCACGGAGCGGGGAAGGGTGCAGCTTACAGTAAACTCTTCCTCAGGGGAGCACGTGTGTCTGCTCAAAGGGGTGGGATTTCTCTCTAAGCAAATGGTGGGTGTGGGGTTGGAAAGGTCATAGAACCATAGAACTGTCTAGGTTGGAAGGGACCTTTGAGATCATCTAGTCCAACCATCAACCTAACTCTGATAAAAACCAGCAACCCATCACTAAGCCATGTCACTAAGCACTAAGTCAACCTGTCTTCTGAATGTCTCCAGGGATGGTGCCTCAACTGTCTCCCTGGGCAGCCCATTCCAATGCTTAATAACCCTTTCTGTGTAAAAATTTGTCCTGATATCCAATCTGAACCTCCCCTGGTGCAACTTGAGGCCATTTCCTCTTGTCCTACTGGCTGTGATTTGGGAGAAGAGACCGACCCCCTCCTCTCTGCAACCTCCTTTCGGGTAGTTGTAGAGAGCCATACGGTCTCCCCTCAGCCTCTCTTTCTCCAGGCTGAACAACCCCAGCTCCCTCAGCCTTCCCTCATGAGGCTTATTCTCCAGACCTCTCCCCAGACTCATTGCCCTTCTCCGGACCCACTTCAGCACCTCAGTGTCTTTTTTGAGGAAAGGGGCCCAAAACTCTACACAGTACTCGAGGTGGGGCCTCACCGGTGCCGAGTAGAGGGGGGCGACCACTTCCCAAGTCCTACTCGCCACGTTATTCCTGATACACGTCTTCTCATTAAGGAACTTCAGTGTAGGTAGAAGTTTAACAAAAAAAAAAGGAAAAAAGCGGAGGGGGAATGTGAAGGTGTGAAGGAGGAGGAGGCATGAAGGTTGACCATGTGCTGCTGCTGCGTGTGTGGGTGTGCTCACACGAAGGGGTCAGCAGGAGCACGAGCAACTTCAGACGCTGGGTTACGTACACGGGCTGCAGCTTTTGTAAACCTGAACAGAAATTGCAGGGCCAGGGATAGGTTCATGGTGCGCGGGATACGGGCGGTGACCGGCTCGTGTATACACTTCAGAAAAGGACTGGAGTTGCCCTCACCTGGGACCTCATTTGTTCAGACACTTTGATCTTTTCCAAAGGTGTTTTGCAGGAAAGTGTAAGGTCCCTTTGTGAAGAGCGCGCCCTTTAAATCGCATTAACTTTGGTTTCCCATCGTAGGCTCATCTTGAAATGACAGCAGCTGGCCAGGCACTGCTGTGACACAGAGCAGAACTGCCCTGACACCCGTGCCCACGCCAGGCTGACCCTTTTAAGCTCAGGCTGCCTTTTGTGCGGCGGCATGTGAGCCACTGCCCTATGCCAGATGGAAAGAGACTTGTGTGTTTGTTTTTTTTTCTTCACTGGCACAGTGTTTTCCTTCAACTTTCCACCTCTTGGAGCAAAATTAGGGCCAAAAATTAGTATCCCGCAACATTTTCCACTTTGCAGAGTGCAACCTTGAGCTGGAAAGTTCTTGTGGCTCCTGGCTAGTTGCTCTTCTGTGGATCTTCTGAGCTACTAAATGCTTCACGCAGGTTTTCCTGAGATTTCAGGGACAGTTTGAGTAGGTGAGTGGTTACAAACGCTGTAATAAGCGAGAGCAGAAAAGAGGTTGAACTGGGACCTCACCTGCAGTCCCTGTGTGCCCAGTTGTTACTGGAAGCCGATGTTGGAGCTTTGTTGCCTGCATGATGCAATCTCGGGGCTGATCCCAGTAGGTATTGGAAGGGTCTGGATGAGAGGGACCACATTTCAGAAGATACAAGGGGTGGTGCTAAAGTTGATTTCAAACATTCCTGTCTCTTCACCGGACCGTGGTACTGGCACATGTAAAACCAGATCATTAAATGTAATAAACCTGGCTAAAGAAAATAATTACAGTGTGACCCTGTCAGGCTGTTGCAAGAGCAGAACCGAGGGGCAGAGCAATCAGCCCTGTCACAGCCTCGGGGAGATGGAGGTAAATCACAGCTGAGTGCTCGGCTTGTTCCTACTCCAGCTCCCTTCAGGGCAGAGTCAAGACAGTGGGCATTAGAGCCGGTTCCAGCTGGGGTTCCCGGGCTGCAGCAGCAGTGACCTGCCAAGTTGAGGAATTAGCCCTCTTCCATTTCCTCCCCAAAGCGTCTCGAGGACCGCTTTAATATCAACTTTATCAAAGCTGGGGCTACAGGTGAAGTGGATGTGGGGCTGGGATGCCTGACTGACAGGCAGAGGCGGGAAGGAGCTATGGTGGATAACTGCAGGCCTTGCCTTTCCTGCCTGGAGGGAGCTGTGGGTGAGGGATGCCTCCGAGCAGTGGTTTGAGTGATCTGGAACTAAAATGCAGGCTGCTGCGGCCCAGCTAGAGATGAGCGAGCAACAGGCCCCAGGGACATAAAAAGCATTAATCATTGGCCTGCGCTGCCCAGGAGCATCCATCTGTATGGATGCACAGCCTGGCTCCTGTGGCACCCTGAGCGGGGAGGGAACTCTGGAGCCTGGTGAGAGTTCCCCCAGCCTGGCTGGGTCCGCGGCCAGGCTCCCTTTCCTTGTAAGCCCAGCCCAGCCCTGAGAGCTTCCCAGCCTGTTGTGGAGATGCCTTGTCCCAATCCTGCTGGCAAGATCCTAGTTGCGTTGCCTTCCCTGAAGAGCCCAGATCTCCACTTTGCCGGGGGCATGTCCTTTTAAACTTTGTCTCCAAGCTCAGCTGGAGACAATGTTCCCAGTTCCAGGACAGATAGCTAATACTAGTAGATAACTGTTTGCTGGCTGCCTGGACCGATTTATTTCCTTCCTCTGGTGCCAGCAGTGGGAGTGAAAGCAGGAGGAAAAGGAGGAGAAACAAAATAAATAAAAATAAAAACAAAACAAAAACCTTCTAGTCCTAAATTTGTGACTCTCCCGTCCTTGCTACCTTTTTGGGGCAGCGTGGCCGAGCGGAACCAGCTGAGCAGTAAGAGGAAAAGAAAAACACGAAACATCTCGAGCAACGAAGGTCTGGCACATGAGAGGAAGACGTGCTGGAGTCCCTTTACAAGTCAGCTCCCTGTGGTGGGGCAGCCTCCCTCACCGAGACCGGGGAGGGCTGGCCTACGATGCTTTCCATTCGAGTAAAATGTGCAGAGGAGGACACTTCAAAGTCAATTGGATAAAACTACACCTGCTCTTTGGACTGGGCCATCGCTCGGCTGCTCAC